>JAXLNO010001200.1:0-19067 GCA_038087875.1 Malacoraja senta | reverse complement strand
TTTGTGGCGACCTTGCCGGATTTATGGCGACCTTGCCGGAAATGTGACGATCTTACCGGATTCATGGCGACCTTGCCGTAAATGTGGCGACCTTGCCGGTTTGTGGCGACGATGCCGGATTTCTGGCGACCTTGCCGCAAATGTGGCGACCTTGCCGGATTTGTGGCGACCTTGCCGGATTTATGGCGACCTTGTGGAATTTGTGGCGACCTTGCCGGATTTATGGCGACCTTGCCGGACGTGGCGACCTTGCCGGATTCATGGCGACCTTGCTGGAAATGTGGCGACCTTGCCGGATTTGACGCGACGTTGCCGGACTTGTGGCGACCTTGCCGGATTCATGGCGTCCTGGCCGGAAATATGGCGACCTCGCCGGATTTATGGCGACCTTGCCGGAAATATGGCGACCTTGCCGGATTTATGGCGACCTTGCCGCATTTGTGGCGACCTTGCCGGATTTATGGCGACCTTGCCGCATTTGTGGCGACCTTGCCGGATTTGTGGCGACCTTGCCGGATTTATGGCGACCTTGCCGGGAATGTGGCGACCTTGCCGGATTTGTGGCGACCTTGCCGGATTTATGGCGACCTTGCCGGGAATGTGGCGACCTTGCCGGATTTATGGCGACATTCCCGGATTAATGGCGACCTTGCCGGAAATGTGGCGACCTTGCCGGAAAAGTGGAGACCTTGCCGCATTTGTGGCGACCTTGCCGGATTTATGGCGACCTTGCCGCATTTGTGGCGACCTCGCCGGGTTTGTGGCGACCATGCCGGATTTATGGCGACCTTGTGGGATTTGTGGCGACCTTGCCGGATTTATGGCGACCTTGCCGGGAATGTGGCGACCTTGCCGGAATTATGGCGACATTCCCGGATTAATGGCGACCTTGCCGGGCATGTGGCGACCTTGCCTTATTTGTGGCGACCTTGCCGGATTTATGGTGACCTTGCCGCAAATGTGGCGACCTTGCCGGATTTGTGGCGACCTTGCCGGATTTATGGCGACCTTGTGGGATTTGTGGCGACCTTGCCGGATTTATGGCGACCTTGCCGGAAATGTGACGACCTTACCGGATTCATGGCGTCCTTGCCGGAAATGTGGCGACCTTGCCGGTTTGTGGCGACGATGCCGGATTTCTGGCGAGCTTGCCGCAAATGTGGCGACCTTGCCGGATTTGTGGCGACCTTGCCGGGTTTATGGCGACCTTGTGGGATTTGTGGCGACCTTGCCGGATTTATGGCGACCTTGCCGGACGTGGCGACCATGCCGGATTCATGGCGACCTTGCTGGAAATGTGGCGACCTTGCCGGATTTGTGGCGAAGAAGCCGGATTTCTGGCGAACTTGACGAAATGTTGCGACCTTGCTGGATTTGTGGCGACCTTGCCGGATCTATGGCGACCTTGCAGGAAATGTGGCGACCTTGCCGGATTTGACGCGACCTTGCCGGACTTGTGGCGACCTTGCCGGATTCATGGCGACCTTGCCGGAAATGTGGCGACCTTGCCGGATTTGACGCCACCTTGCCGGATTAATTGCGACTTTGCCGGAAATATGGCGATCTTGCCGGATTTGACGCAAACTTGCCGGATTTATGGCGACCTTGACGGAAATATGGCGACCTTGCCCGATTTGTGGCGACCTTGCCGGATTTATGGCGACCTTGCCGGAAATATGGCGACCTCGCCGGATTTATGGCGACCTTGCCGGATATATGGCGACCTTGCCGGATTTATTGCGACCTTGCCGCATTTGTGTCGATCTTGCCGGATTTATGGTGACCTTGCCGGAAATATGGCGACGTTGCCGGAAATGTGGCGACCCTCCCGGATTTGTGGCGACCTTGCCGGATTTATGGCGACCTTGCTGGGAATGTAGCGACCTTGCCTGATTTATGGCGACATTCCCGGATTAATGGCGACCTTGCCGGGGATGTGGCGACCTTGCCTTATTTGTGGCGACCTTGCCGGATTTATGGCGACCTTGCCGCAAATGTTGCGACCTTGCCGGATTTGTGGCGACCGTGCCGGATTTATGGCGACCTTGTGGGATTTGTGGCGACCTTGCCGGATTTATGGCGACCTTGCCGGAAATGTGACGACCTTACCGGATTCATGGCGACCTTGCCAGAAATGTGGCGACCTTGCCGGTTTGTGGCGACGATGCCGGATTTCTGGCGACCTTGCCGCAAATGTGGCGACCTTGCCGGATTTATGGCGACCTTGCCGGATTTGTGGCGACCTTGTGGAATTTGTGGCGACCTTGCCGGATTTATGGCGACCTTGCCGGACGTGGCGACCTTGCCGGATTCATGGCGACCTTGCTGGAAATGTGGCGACCTTGCCGGATTTGTGGCGAAGAAGCCGGATTTCTGGCGAACTTGCCGAAATGTTGCGACCTTGCCGGATTTGTGGCGACCTTGCCGGATCTATGGCGACCTTGCAGGAAATGTGGCGACCTTGCCGGATTTGACGCGACCTTGCCGGACTTGTGGCGACCTTGCCGGATTCATGGCGACCTTGCCGGAAATGTGGCGACCTTGCCGGATTTGACGCCACCTTGCCGGATTAATTGCGACTTTGCCGGAAATATGGCGATCTTGACTGATTTGACGCAAACTTGCCGGATTTATGGCGACCTTGACGGAAATATGGCGACCTTGCCCGATTTGTGGCGACCTTGCCGGATTTATGGCGACCTTGCCGGATTTATGGCGACCTTGACGGAAATATGGCGACCTTGCCCGATTTATTGCGACCTTGCCGCATTTGTGTCGATCTTGCCGGATTTATGGTGACCTTGCCGGAAATATGGCGACGTTGCCGGAAATGTGGCGACCCTCCCGGATTTGTGGCGACCTTGCCGGATTTATGGCGACCTTGCTGGGAATGTAGCGACCTTGCCTGATTTATGGCGACATTCCCGGATTAATGGCGACCTTGCCGGGGATGTGGCGACCTTGCCTTATTTGTGGCGACCTTGCCGGATTTATGGCGACCTTGCCGCAAATGTTGCGACCTTGCCGGATTTGTGGCGACCGTGCCGGATTTATGGCGACCTTGTGGGATTTGTGGCGACCTTGCCGGATTTATGGCGACCTTGCCGGAAATGTGACGACCTTACCGGATTCATGGCGACCTTGCCAGAAATGTGGCGACCTTGCCGGTTTGTGGCGACGATGCCGGATTTCTGGCGACCTTGCCGCAAATGTGGCGACCTTGCCGGATTTGTGGCGACCTTGCCGGATTTATGGCGACCTTGTGGAATTTGTGGCGACCTTGCCGGATTTATGGCGACCTTGCCGGACGTGGCGACCTTGCCGGATTCATGGCGATCTTGCTGGAAATGTGGCGACCTTGCCGGAGTTGTGGCGAAGAAGCCGGATTTCTGGCGAACTTGCCGAAATGTTGCGACCTTGCCGGATTTGTGGCGACCTTGCCGGATCTATGGCGACCTTGCAGGAAATGTGGCGACCTTGCCGGATTTGACGCGACTTTGCCGGACTTGTGGCGACCTTGCCGGTTTCATGGCGACCTTGCCGGAAATGTGGCGACCTTGCCGGATTGTTGGCGACCTCGCCGGGAATGTAGCGACCTTGCCGGATTTGTGGCGACATTGTCGGATTTATGGCGACCTCGACGGAAATGTTGCGATCTTGCCGGATTTTTGGTGACCTGGCCGGAAATATGGCGACCTTGCCGGAAATGTGGCGACCTTGCCGGATTTGACGCCACCTTGCCGGATTAATTGCGACTTTGCCGGAATTATGGCGACCTTGCCGGATTTGACGCAAACTTGCCGGATTTATGGCGACCTTGACGGAAATATGGCGACCTTGCCCGATTTGTGGCGACCTTGCCGGATTTATGGCGACCTTGCCGGAAATATGGCGACCTCGCCGGATTTATGGCGACCTTGCCGGAAATGTGGCGACCTTGCCGGATTTGTGGCGACGATATCGGATTTCTGGCGACCTTGCCGCAAATGTGGCAACCTTGCCGGATTTGTGGCGACCTTGCCGGATTTATGGCGACCTTGTGGGATTTGTGGCGACCTTGCCGGATTTATGGCGACCTTGCCAGACTTGTGGCGACCTTGCCGGATTCATGGCGACCTTGCTGGAAATGTGGCGACCTTGCCGGATTTGTGGCGAAGAAGCCGGATTTCTGGCGAACTTGCCGAAATGTTGCGACCTTGCCGGATTTGTGGCGACCTTGCCGGATCTATGGCGACCTTGCAGGAAATGTGGCGACCTTGCCGGATTTGACGCGACCTTGCCGGACTTGTGGGAACCTTGCCGGATTCATGGCGACCTGGCCGGAAATATGGCGACCTCGCCGGATTTATGGCGACCTTGCCGGAAATATGGCGACCTTGCCGCATTTATGGCGACCTTGCCGGGAATGTGGCGACCTTGCCGGATTTGTGGCGACCTTGCCGGATTTATGGCGACCTTGCCGGGAATGTGGCGACCTTGCCGGATTTATGGCGACATTCCCGTATTAATGGCGACCTTGCCGGAAATGTGGCGACCTTGCCGGAAAAGTGGCGACCTTGCCGCATTTGTGGTGACCCTGCAGGATTTGTGGCGACATCGCCGGAAATATGGCGACCTCGCCGGATTTATGGCGACCTTGCCGGAAATATGGCGACCTTCCCGGATTGATGGCGACCTTGCTGGATTTATGGCGACCTTGCCGGAAATATGGCGACCTCGCCGGGTTTGTGGCGACCATGCCGGATTTATGGCGACCTTGTGGGATTTGTGGCGACCTTGCCGGATTTATGGCGACCTTGCCGGAAATGTGACGATCTTACCGGATTCATGGCGACCTTGCCGTAAATGTGGCGACCTTGCCGGTTTATGGCGACGATGCCGGATTTCTGGCGACCTTGCCGCAAATGTGGCGACCTTGCCGGATTTGTGGCGACCTTGCCGGATTTATGGCGACCTTGTGGAATTTGTGGCGACCTTGCCGGATTTATGGCGACCTTGCCGGACATGGCGACCTTGCCGGATTCATGGCGACCTTGCTGGAAATGTGGCGACCTTGCCGGATTTCTGGCGACCTTGTGGGATTTGTGGCGACGTTGCCGGATTTATGGCGACCTTGCCGGAAATGTGGCGACCTTGCCGCATTTGTGGCGACCTTGCTGGGTTTGTGGCGACCTTGCCGGATTTATGGCGACCTTGCCGGAAATGTGGCGACCTTGCCGGATTTGCAGCGACCTTGCCGGATTTATGGCGACCTTGCCGGGAACGTGGCGACCTTGCCGGATTTATGTCGAAATTCCCGGATTAATGGCGACCTTGCCTGAAATGTGGCGACCTTGCCGGATTAGTGGCGACCTTGCCCGATTTATGGCGACCTTGCCTGAAATGTGGCGACCTTGACGGATTTGTGGCGACCTTGACGGATTTATGGCGACCTTGCCGGGGATGTGGCGTCCTTACCGGATTTGTGGCGACCTTGCCGGATTTATGGCGACCTTGCCGGACGTGGCGACCTTGCCGGATTCATGGCGACCTTGCTGGAAATGTGGCGACCTTGCCGGATTTGTGGCGAAGAAGCCGGATTTCTGGCGAACTTGCCGAAATGTGGCGACCTTGCCGGATTTGACGCGACCTTGCCGGACTTGTGGCGACGTTGCCGCATTTGTGGCGACCTTGCCGGATTTATGGCGACCTTGCCGCATTTGTGGCGACCTTGCCGGATTTGTGGCGACCTTGCCGGATTTATGGCGACCTTGCCGGGAATGTGGCGACCTTGCCGGATTTGTGGCGACCTTGCCGGATTTATGGCGACCTTGCCGGGAATGTGGAGACCTTGCCGGATTTATGGCGACATTCCCGGATTAATGGCGACCTTGCCGGAAATGTGGCGGCCTTGCCGGAAAAGTGGCGACCTTGCCGCATTTGTGGTGACCCTGCAGAATTTGTGGCGACATCGCCGGAAATATGGCGACCTCGCCGGATTTATGGCGACCTTGCCGGAAATATGGCGACCTTCCCGGATTGATGGCGACCTTGCTGGATTTATGGCGACCTTGCCGGAAATATGGCGACCTCGCCGGGTTTGTGGCGACCGTGCCGGATTTATGGCGACCTTGTGGGTTTTGTGGCGACCTTGCCGGATTTATGGCGACCTTGCCGGAAATGTGACGATCTTACCGGATTCATGGCGACCTTGCCGTAAATGTGGCGACCTTGCCGGTTTGTGACGACGATGCCGGATTTCTGGCGACCTTGCCGCAAATGTGGCGACCTTGCCGGATTTGTGGCGACCTTGCCGGATTTATGGCGACCTTGTGGAATTTGTGGCGACCTTGCCGGATTTATGGCGACCTTGCCGGACGTGGCGACCTTGCCGGATTCATGGCGACCTTGCTGGAAATGTGGCGACCTTGCCGGATTTGTGGCGAAGAAGCCGGATTTCTGGCGAACTTGCCGAAATGTGGCGACCTTGCCGGATTTGACGCGACCTTGCCGGACTTGTGGCGACCTTGCCGGATTCATGGCGTCCTGGCCGGAAATATGGCGACCTCGCCGGATTTATGGCGACCTTGCCGGAAATATGGCGACCTTGCCGGATTTATGGCGACCTTGCCGCATTTGTGGCGACCTTGCCGGATTTATGGCGACTTTGCCGCATTTGTGGCGACCTTGCCGGATTTGTGGCGACCTTGCCGGATTTATGGCGACCTTGCCGGGAATGTGGCGACCTTGCCGGATTTGTGGCGACCTTGCCGGATTTATGGCGACCTTGCCGGGAATGTGGCGACCTTGCCGGATTTATGGCGACATTCCCGGATTAATGGCGACCTTGCCGGAAATGTGGCGACCTTGCCGGAAAAGTGGCGACCTTGCCGCATTTGTGGTGACCCTGCAGGATTTGTGGCGACATCGCCGGACATATGGCGACCTCGCCGGATTTATGGCGACCTTGCCGGAAATATGGCGACCTTCCCGGATTGATGGCGACCTTGCTGGATTTATGGCGAACTTGCCGGAAATATGGCGACCTCGCCGGGTTTGTGGCGACCATGCCGGATTTATGGCGACCTTGTGGGATTTGTGGCGACCTTGCCGGATTTATGGCGACCTTGCCGGAAATGTGACTATCTTACCGGATTCATGGCGACCTTGCCGTAAATGTGGCGACCTTGCCGGTTTGTGGCGACGATGCCGGATTTCTGGCGACCTTGCCGCAAATGTGGCGACCTTGCCGGATTGATGGCGACCTTGCTGGATTTATGGCGACCTTGCCGGAAATATGGCGACCTCGCCGGGTTTGTGGCGACCGTGCCGGATTTATGGCGACCTTGTGGGTTTTGTGGCGACCTTGCCGGATTTATGGCGACCTTGCCGGAAATGTGACGATCTTACCGGATTCATGGCGACCTTGCCGTAAATGTGGCGACCTTGCCGGTTTGTGGCGACGATGCCGGATTTCTGGCGACCTTGCCGCAAATGTGGCGACCTTGCCGGATTTGTGGCGACCTTGCCGGATTTATGGCGACCTTGTGGAATTTGTGGCGACCTTGCCGGATTTATGGCGACCTTGCCGGACGTGGCGACCTTGCCGGATTCATGGCGACCTTGCTGGAAATGTGGCGACCTTGCCGGATTTGACGCGACGTTGCCGGACTTGTGGCGACCTTGCCGGATTCATGGCGTCCTGGCCGGAAATATGGCGACCTCGCCGGATTTATGGCGACCTTGCCGGAAATATGGCGACCTTGCCGGATTTATGGCGACCTTGCCGCATTTGTGGCGACCTTGCCGGATTTATGGCGACCTTGCCGCATTTGTGGCGACCTTGCCGGATTTGTGGCGACCTTGCCGGATTTATGGCGACCTTGCCGGGAATGTGGCGACCTTGCCGGATTTGTGGCGACCTTGCCGGATTTATGGCGACCTTGCCGGGAATGTGGCGACCTTGCCGGATTTATGGCGACATTCCCGGATTAATGGCGACCTTGCCGGAAATGTGGCGACCTTGCCGGAAAAGTGGAGACCTTGCCGCATTTGTGGCGACCTTGCCGGATTTATGGCGACCTTGCCGCATTTGTGGCGACCTCGCCGGGTTTGTGGCCACCATGCCGGATTTATGGCGACCTTGTGGGATTTGTGGCGACCTTGCCGGATTTATGGCGACCTTGCCGGAAATGTGACGATCTTACCGGATTCATGGCGACCTTGCCGTAAATGTGGCGACCTTGCCGGTTTGTGGCGACGATGCCGGATTTCTGGCGACCTTGCCGCAAATGTGGCGACCTTGCCGGATTTGTGGCGACTTTGCCGGATTTATGGCGACCTTGTGGAATTTGTGGCGACCTTGCCGGATTTATGGCGACCTTGCCGGACATGGCGACCTTGCCGGATTCATGGCGACCTTGCTGGAAATGTGGCGACCTTGCCGGATTTCTGGCGACCTTGTGGGATTTGTGGCGACGTTGCCGGATTTATGGCGGCCTTGCCGGAAATGTGGCGACCTTGCCGCATTTGTGGCGACCTTGCTGGGTTTGTGGCGACCTTGCCGGATTTATGGTGACCTTGCCGGAAATGTGGCGACCTTGCCGGATTTGCAGCGACCTTGCCGGATTTATGGCGACCTTGCCGGGAATGTGGCGACCTTGCCGGATTTATGGCGAAATTCCCGGATTAATGGCGACCTTGCCTGAAATGTGGCGACCTTGCCGGATTAGTGGCGACCTTGCCCGATTTATGGCGACCTTGCCTGAAATGTGGCGACCTTGACGGATTTGTGGCGACCTTGACGGATTTATGGCGACCTTGCCGGGGATGTGGCGTCCTTACCGGATTTGTGTCGACCTTGCCGGATTTATGGCGACATTGCCGGAATTGTGGCGACCTTGCCGGAATTGTGGCGACCTTGCCGGATTTATGGCGACTTTGTGGGATTTGGGGCTATCTTGCTGGATTTATGGCGACCTTGCCGGAAATGTGGCGACCTTGCCGGATTCATGACGACCGTGCCGGAAATGTGGCGTCCTTGCCGGATTTGTGGCGACGATGCCGGATTTCTGCCGACCTTGCCGAAATGTTGCGAACTTGCCGGATTTGTGGCGACCTTGCCGGATCTATGGCGACCTTGCCGGAAATGTGGCGACCTTGCCGGATTTGACGCGACTTTGCCGGAAATATGGCGAACTTGCCGGATTTATGGCGTCCTAGCCGGATTTATGGCGACCTTGCCAGAAATACGACGACCTTGCCGGAGTTATGTAGACTTTGCAGATTTATGGCAAACTTGCTGGATTTATGGCGACTTTGCCGGAACTATGTCGACATCGCCGGAATTATGGCGACCTTGCCCGATTTATGGCGACCTGGCCGGAAATATGGCGACCTCGCCGGATTTATGGCGACCTTGCCGGAAATATGGCGAACTTGCCGGATTTATGGCGACCTTGCCGCATTTGTGGCGACCTTGCCGGATTTATGGCGACCTTGCCGCATTTGTGGCGACCTTGCCGGATTTGTGGCGATCTTGCCGGATTTATGGCGATCTTGCCGGGAATGTGGCGACCTTGCCGGATTTGTGGCGACCTTGCCGGATTTATGGCGACCTTGCCGGGAATGTGGCGACCTTGCCGGATTTATGGCGACATTCCCGGATTAATGGCGACCTTGCCGGAAATGTGGCGACCTTCCCGGAAAAGTGGCGACCTTGCCGCATTTGTGGTGACCCTGCAGGATTTGTGGCGACATCGCCGGAAATATGGCGACCTCGCCGGATTTATGGCGACCTTGCCGGAAATATGGCGACCTTCCCGGATTGATGGCGACCTTGCTGGATTTATGGCGACCTTGCCGGAAATATGGCGACCTCGCCGGGTTTGTGGCGACCATGCCGGATTTATGGCGACCTTGTGGGATTTGTGGCGACCTTGCCGGATTTATGGCGACCTTGCCGGAAATGTGACGATCTTACCGGATTCATGGCGACCTTGCCGTAAATGTGGCGACCTTGCCGGTTTGTGGCGACGATGTCGGATTTCTGGCGACCTTGCCGCAAATGTGGCGACCTTGCCGGATTTGTGGCGACCTTGCCGGATTTATGGCGACCTTGTGGAATTTGTGGCGACCTTGCCGGATTTATGGCGACCTTGCCGGACATGGCGACCTTGCCGGATTCATGGCGACCTTGCTGGAAATGTGGCGACCTTGCCGGATTTCTGGCGACCTTGTGGGATTTGTGGCGACGTTGCCGGATTTATGGCGGCCTTGCCGGAAATGTGGCGACCTTGCCGCATTTGTGGCGACTTGCTGGGTTTGTGGCGACCTTGCCGGATTTATGGCGACCTTGCCGGAAATGTGGCGACCTTGCCGGATTTGCAGCGACCTTGCCGGATTTATGGCGACCTTGCCGGGAATGTGGCGACCTTGCCGGATTTATGGCGAAATTCCCGGATTAATGGCGACCTTGCCTGAAATGTGGCGACCTTGCCGGATTAGTGGCGACCTTGCCCGATTTATGGCGACCTTGCCTGAAATGTGGCGACCTTGACGGATTTGTGGCGACCTTGACGGATTTATGGCGACCTTGCCGGGGATGTGGCGTCCTTACCGGATTTGTGTCGACCTTGCCGGATTTATGGCGACATTGCCGGAATTGTGGCGACCTTGCCGGAATTGTGGCGACCTTGCCGGATTTATGGCGACTTTGTGGGATTTGGGGCGACCTTGCTGGATTTATGGCGACCTTGCCGGAAATGTGGCGACCTTGCCGGATTCATGACGACCGTGCCGGAAATGTAGCGTCCTTGCCGGATTTGTGGCGACGATGCCGGATTTCTGCCGACCTTGCCGAAATGTTGCGAACTTGCCGGATTTGTGGCGACCTTGCCGGATCTATGGCGACCTTGCCGGAAATGTGGCGACCTTGCCGGATTTGACGCGACTTTGCCGGAAATATGGCGAACTTGCCGTATTTATGGCGTCCTAGCCGGATTTATGGCGACCTTGCCAGAAATACGACGACCTTGCCGGAGTTATGTAGACTTTGCAGATTTATGGCAAACTTGCTGGATTTATGGCGACTTTGCCGGAACTATGTCGACATCGCCGGAATTATGGCGACCTTGCCCGATTTATGGCGACCTGGCCGGAAATATGGCGACCTCGCCGGATTTATGGCGACCTTGCCGGAAATATGGCGACCTTGCCGGATTTATGGCGACCTTGCCGCATTTGTGGCGACCTTGCCGGATTTATGGCGACCTTGCCGCATTTGTGGCGACCTTGCCGGATTTGTGGCGACCTTGCCGGATTTATGGCGACCTTGCCGGAAATGTGGCGACCTTGCCGGATTTGTGGCGACCTTGCCGGATTTATGGCGACCTTGCCGGGAATGTGGCGACCTTGCCGGATTTATGGCGACCTTGCCGGAAATGTGACGATCTTACCGGATTCATGGCGACCTTGCCGTAAATGTGGCGACCTCGCCGGTTTGTGGCGACGATGCCGGATTTCTGGCGACCTTGCCGCAAATGTGGCGACCTTGCCGGATTTGTGGCGACCTTGCCGGATTTATGGCGACCTTGTGGAATTTGTGGCGACCTTGCCGGATTTATGGCGACCTTGCCGGACGTGGCGACCTTGCCGGATTCATGGCGACCTTGCGGGAAATGTGGCGACCTTGCCGGATTTGTGGCGAAGAAGCCGGATTTCTGGCGAACTTGCCGAAATGTGGCGACCTTGCCGGATTTGACGCGACCTTGCCGGACTTGTGGCGACCTTGCCGGATTCATGGCGACCTGGCCGGAAATATGGCGACCTCGCCGGATCTATGGCGACCTTGCCGGAAATATGGCGACCTTGCCGGATTTATGGCGACCTTGCCGCATTTGTGGCGACCTTGCCGGATTTATGGCGACCTTGCCGCATTTGTGGCGACTTTGCCGGATTTGTGGCGACCTTGCCAGATTTATGGCGACCTTGCCGGAAATGTGGCGACCGTGCCGGATTTGTGGCGACCTTGCCGGATTTATGGCGACCTTGCCGGGAATGTGGCGACCTTGCCGGATTTATGGCGACATTCCCGGATTAATGTCGACCTTGCCGGAAATGTGGCGACCTTGCCGGAAATGTGGCGACCTTGCCGCATTTGTGGTGACCCTGCAGGATTTGTGGCGACATCGCCGGAAATATGGCGAACTCGCCGGATTTATGGCGACCTTGCCGGAAATATGGCGACCTTCCCGGATTGATGGCGACCTTGCTGGATTTATGGCGACCTTGCCGGAAATATGGCGACCTCGCCGGGTTTGTGGCGACCGTGCCGGATTTATGGCGACCTTGTGGGATTTGTGGCGACCTTCCCGGATTTATGGCGACCTTGCCGGAAATATGGCGACCTCGCCGGGTTTGTGGCGACGATGCCGGATTTCTGGCGACCTTGCCGCAAATGTGGCGACATTGCCGGATTTGTGGCGACCTTGCCGGATTTATGGCGACCTTGTGGAATTTGTGGCGACCTTGCCGGATTTATGGCGACCTTGCCGGACGTGGCGACCTTGCCGGATTCATGGCGACCTTGCTGGAAATGTGGCGACCTTGCCGGATTTGTGGCGAAGAAGCCGGATTTCTGGCGAACTTGCCGAAATGTTGCGACCTTGCCGGATTTCTGGCGACCTTGCCGGATCTATGGCGACCTTGCAGGAAATGTGGCGACCTTGCCGCATTTGTGGCGACCTTGCTGGGTTTGTGGCGACCTTGCCGGATTTATGGCGACCTTGCCGGAAATGTGGCGACCTTGCCTGATTTGCAGCGACCTTGCCGGATTTATGGCGACCTTGCCGGGAATGTGGCGACCTTGCCGGATTTATGGCGAAGTTCCCGGATTAATGGCGACCTTGCCTGAAATGTGGCGACCTTGCCGGATTAGTGGCGACCTTGCCCGATTTATGGCGACCTTGCCTGAAATATGGCGACCTCGCCGGATCTATGGCGACCTTGCCGGAAATATGGCGACCTTGCCGGATTTATGGCGACCTTGCCGCATTTGTGGCGACCTTGCCGGATTTATGGCGACCTTGCCGCATTTGTGGCGACTTTGCCGGATTTGTGGCGACCTTGCCGGAAATGTGGCGACCTTGCCGGATTTGTGGCGACCTTGCCGGATTTATGGCGACCTTGCCGGGAATGTGGCGACCTTGCCGGATTTATGGCGACATTCCCGGATTAATGTCGACCTTGCCGGAAATGTGGCGACCTTGCCGGAAATGTGGCGACCTTGCCGCATTTGTGGTGACCCTGCAGGATTTGTGGCGACATCGCTGGAAATATGGCGAACTCGCCGGATTTATGGCGACCTTGCCGGAAATATGGCGACCTTCCCGGATTGATGGCGACCTTGCTGGATTTATGGCGACCTTGCCGGAAATATGGCGACCTCGCCGGGTTTGTGGCGACCGTGCCGGATTTATGGCGACCTTGTGGGATTTGTGGCGACCTTCCCGGATTTATGGCGACCTTGCCGGAAATATGGCGACCTCGCCGGGTTTGTGGCGACGATGCCGGATTTCTGGCGACCTTGCCGCAAATGTGGCGACATTGCCGGATTTGTGGCGACCTTGCCGGATTTATGGCGACCTTGTGGAATTTGTGGCGACCTTGCCGGTTTATGGCGACCTTGCCGGACGTGGCGACCTTGCCGGATTCATGGCGACCTTGCTGGAAATGTGGCGACCTTGCCGGATTTGTGGCGAAGAAGCCGGATTTCTGGCGAACTTGCCGAAATGTTGCGACCTTGCCGGATTTCTGGCGACCTTGCCGGATCTATGGCGACCTTGCAGGAAATGTGGCGACCTTGCCGCATTTGTGGCGACCTTGCTGGGTTTGTGGCGACCTTGCCGGATTTATGGCGACCTTGCCGGAAATGTGGCGACCTTGCCTGATTTGCAGCGACCTTGCCGGATTTATGGCGACCTTGCCGGGAATGTGGCGACCTTGCCGGATTTATGGCGAAGTTCCCGGATTTAATGGCGACCTTGCCTGAAATGTGGCGACCTTGCCGGATTAGTGGCGACCTTGCCCGATTTATGGCGACCTTGCCTGAAATGTGGCGACCTTGACGGATTTGTGGCGACCTTGACGAATTTATGGCGACCTTGCCGGGGATGTGGCGACCTTACCGGATTTGTGTCGACCTAGCCGGATTTATGGCGACATTGCCGGAATTTGTGGCGACCTTGCCGGAATTGTGGCGACCTTGCCGGATTTATGGCGACTTTGTGGGATTTGGGGCGACCTTGCCGGATTTATGGCGACCTTGCCGGAAATGTGGCGACCTTGCCGGATTCATGACGACCGTGCCGGAAATGTGGCGTCCTTGCCGGATTTGTGGCGACGATGCCGGATTTCTGCCGACCTTGCCGAAATGTTGCGAACTTGCCGGATTTGTGGCGACCTTGCCGGATCTATGGCGACCTTGCCGGAAATGTGGCGACCTTGCCGGATTTGACGCGACTTTGCCGGAAATATGGCGACCTCGCCGGATTTATGGCGACCTTGCCGGAAATATGGCGACCTTGCCGGATTTATGGCGACCTTGCCGCATTTGTGGCGACCTTGCCGGATTTATGGCGACTTTGCCGCATTTGTGGCGACCTTGCCGGATTTGTGGCGACCTTGCCGGATTTATGGCGACCTTGCCGGGAATGTGGCGACCTTGCCGGATTTGTGGCGACCTTGCCGGATTTATGGCGACCTTGCCGGGAATGTGGCGACCTTGCCGGATTTATGGCGACATTCCCGGATTAATGGCGACCTTGCCGGAAATATGGCGACCTTCCCGGATTGATGGCGACCTTGCTGGATTTATGGCGAACTTGCCGGAAATATGGCGACCTCGCCGGGTTTGTGGCGACCATGCCGGATTTATGGCGACCTTGTGGGATTTGTGGCGACCTTGCCGGATTTATGGCGACCTTGCCGGAAATGTGACTATCTTACCGGATTCATGGCGACCTTGCCGTAAATGTGGCGACCTTGCCGGTTTGTGGCGACGATGCCGGATTTCTGGCGACCTTGCCGCAAATGTGGCGACCTTGCCGGATTGATGGCGACCTTGCTGGATTTATGGCGACCTTGCCGGAAATATGGCGACCTCGCCGGGTTTGTGGCGACCGTGCCGGATTTATGGCGACCTTGTGGGTTTGTGGCGACCTTGCCGGATTTATGGCGACCTTGCCGGAAATGTGACGATCTTACCGGATTCATGGCGACCTTGCCGTAAATGTGGCGACCTTGCCGGTTTGTGGCGACGATGCCGGATTTCTGGCGACCTTGCCGCAAATGTGGCGACCTTGCCGGATTTGTGGCGACCTTGCCGGATTTATGGCGACCTTGTGGAATTTGTGGCGACCTTGCGGATTTATGGCGACCTTGCCGGACGTGGCGACCTTGCCGGATTCATGGCGACCTTGCTGGAAATGTGGCGACCTTGCCGGATTTGACGCGACGTTGCCGGACTTGTGGCGACCTTGCCGGATTCATGGCGTCCTGGCCGGAAATATGGCGACCTCGCCGGATTTATGGCGACCTTGCCGGAAATATGGCGACCTTGCCGGATTTATGGCGACCTTGCCGCATTTGTGGCGACCTTGCCGGATTTATGGCGACCTTGCCGCATTTGTGGCGACCTTGCCGGATTGTGGCGACCTTGCCGGATTTATGGCGACCTTGCCGGGAATGTGGCGACCTTGCCGGATTTGTGGCGACCTTGCCGGATTTATGGCGACCTTGCCGGGAATGTGGCGACCTTGCCGGATTTATGGCGACATTCCCGGATTAATGGCGACCTTGCCGGAAATGTGGCGACCTTGCCGGAAAAGTGGAGACCTTGCGCATTTGTGGCAGACCTTGCCGGATTTATGGCGACCTTGCCGCATTTGTGGCGACCTCGCCGGGTTTGTGGCGACCATGCCGGATTTATGGCGACCTTGTGGGATTTGTGGCGACCTTGCCGGATTTATGGCGACCTTGCCGGGAATGTGGCGACCTTGCCGGAATTATGGCGACATTCCCGGATTAATGGCGACCTTGCCGGGGATGTGGCGACCTTGCCTTATTTGTGGCGACCTTGCCGGATTTATGGTGACCTTGCCGCAAATGTGGCGACCTTGCCGGATTTGTGGCGACCTTGCCGGATTTATGGCGACCTTGTGGGATTTGTGGCGACCTTGCCGGATTTATGGCGACCTTGCCGGAAATGTGACGACCTTACCGGATTCATGGCGTCCTTGCCGGAAATGTGGCGACCTTGCCGGTTTGTGGCGACGATGCCGGATTTCTGGCGAGCTTGCCGCAAATGTGGCGACCTTGCCGGATTTGTGGCGACCTTGCCGGGTTTATGGCGACCTTGTGGGATTTGTGGCGACCTTGCCGGATTTATGGCGACCTTGCCGGACGTGGCGACCATGCCGGATTCATGGCGACCTTGCTGGAAATGTGGCGACCTTGCCGGATTTGTGGCGAAGAAGCCGGATTTCTGGCGAACTTGACGAAATGTTGCGACCTTGCTGGATTTGTGGCGACCTTGCCGGATCTATGGCGACCTTGCAGGAATGTGGCGACCTTGCCGGATTTGACGCGACCTTGCCGGACTTGTGGCGACCTTGCCGGATTCATGGCGACCTTGCCGGAAATGTGGCGACCTTGCCGGATTTGACGCCACCTTGCCGGATTAATTGCGACTTTGCGGAAATATGGCGATCTTGCCGGATTTGACGCAAACTTGCCGGATTTATGGCGACCTTGACGGAAATATGGCGACCTTGCCCGATTTGTGGCGACCTTGCCGGATTTATGGCGACCTTGCCGGAAATATGGCGACCTCGCCGGATTTATGGCGACCTTGCCGGATATATGGCGACCTTGCCGGATTATTGCGACCTTGCCGCATTTGTGTCGATCTTGCCGGATTTATGGTGACCTTGCCGGGAAATATGGCGACGTTGCCGGAAATGTGGCGACCCTCCCGGATTTGTGGCGACCTTGCCGGATTTATGGCGACCTTGCTGGGAATGTAGCGACCTTGCCTGATTTATGGCGACATTCCCGGATTAATGGCGACCTTGCCGGGGATGTGGCGACCTTGCCTTATTTGTGGCGACCTTGCCGGATTTATGGCGACCTTGCCGCAAATGTTGCGACCTTGCCGATTTGTGGCGACCGTGCCGGATTTATGGCGACCTTGTGGGATTTGTGGCGACCTTGCCGGATTTATGGCGACCTTGCCGGAAATGTGACGACCTTACCGGATTCATGGCGACCTTGCCAGAAATGTGGCGACCTTGCCGTTTGTGGCGACGATGCCGGATTTCTGGCGACCTTGCCGCAAATGTGGCGACCTTGCCGGATTTATGGCGACCTTGCCGGATTTGTGGCGACCTTGTGGAATTTGTGGCGACCTTGCCGGATTTATGGCGACCTTGCCGGACGTGGCGACCTTGCCGGATTCATGGCGACCTTGCTGGAAATGTGGCGACCTTGCCGGATTTGTGGCGAAGAAGCCGGATTTCTGGCGCTTGCCGAAATGTTGCGACCTTGCCGGATTTGTGGCGACCTTGCCGGATCTATGGCGACCTTGCAGGAAATGTGGCGACCTTGCCGGATTTGACGCGACCTTGCCGGACTTGTGGCGACCTTGCCGGATTCATGGCGACCTTGCCGGAAATGTGGCGACCTTGCCGGATTTGACGCCACCTTGCCGGATTAATTGCGACTTTGCCGGAAATATGGCGATCTTGACTGATTTGACGCAAACTTGCCGGATTTATGGCGACCTTGACGGAAATATGGCGACCTTGCCCGATTTGTGGCGACCTTGCCGGATTTATGGCGACCTTGCCGGATTTATGGCGACCTTGACGGAAATATGGCGACATTGCCCGATTTATTGCGACCTTGCCGCATTTGTGTCGATCTTGCCGGATTTATGGTGACCTTGCCGGAAATATGGCGACGTTGCCGGAAATGTGGCGACCCTCCCGGATTGTGGCGACCTTGCCGATTTATGGCGACCTTGCTGGAATGTAGCGACCTTGCCTGATTTATGGCGACATTCCCGGAATAATGGCGACCTTGCCGGGATGTGGCGACCTTGCCTTATTTGTGGCGACCTTGCCGGATTTATGGCGACCTTGCCGCAAATGTTGCGACCTTGCCGGATTTGTGGCGACCGTGCCGGATTTATGGCGACCTTGTGGGATTTGTGGCGACCTTGCCGGATTTATGGCGACCTTGCCGAAATGTGACGACCTTACCGGATTCATGGCGACCTTGCCAGAAATGTGGCGACCTTGCCGGTTTGTGGCGACGATGCCGGATTTCTGGCGACCTTGCCGCAAATGTGGCGACCTTGCCGGATTTGTGGCGACCTTGCCGGATTTATGGCGACCTTGTGGAATTTGTGGCGACCTTGCCGGATTTATGGCGACCTTGCCGGACGTGGCGACCTTGCCGGATTCATGGCGATCTTGCTGGAAATGTGGCGACCTTGCCGGATTTGTGGCGAAGAAGCCGGATTTCTGGCGAACTTGCCGAAATGTTGCGACCTTGCCGGATTTGTGGCGACCTTGCCGGATCTATGGCGACCTTGCAGGAAATGTGGCGACCTTGCCGATTTGACGCGACCTTGCCGGACTTGTGGCGACCTTGCCGGTTTCATGGCGACCTTGCCGGAAATGTGGCGACCTTGCCGGATTGTTGGCGACCTCGCCGGGAATGTAGCGACCTTGCCGGATTTGTGGCGACATTGTCGGATTTATGGCGACCTCGACGGAAATGTTGCGATCTTGCCGGATTTTTGGTGACCTGGCCGGAAATATGGGCGACCTTGCCGGAAATGTGGCGACCTTGCCGGATTTGACGCCACCTTGCCGGATTAATTGCGACTTTGCCGGAATTATGGCGACCTTGCCGGATTTGACGCAAACTTGCCGGATTTATGGCGACCTTGACGGAAATATGGCGACCTTGCCCGATTTGTGGCGACCTTGCCGGATTTATGGCGACCCTTGCCGGAATATGCG
>JAXLNO010001199.1:0-26979 GCA_038087875.1 Malacoraja senta | reverse complement strand
TCACGTAGTCACTCACGTGACTCCGAAGTAAAATCTAGGACCAGAGGACATAGGTTCAAGGTAAAGGGGAAAAGATTTAATAGGAATCTGAGGGGTAACTTTTTCACACAAAGGGTGGTGGGTTTATGGAACAAGCTGCCAGATGAGGTAGTTGAGGCTGGGCCTATCCCAACATTTAAGAAACAGTTAGACAGGTACATGGATAGGACAGGTTTGGAGGGATATGGACCAAGCGCAGGCAGGTGGGATTAGTGTAGCTGGGACATGTTGGTCGGTGTGGCAAGTTGGGCCGAAGAGCCTGTTTCCACACTGTATGACGGTGACCAAAAAGGTTGATGGCAGACGCTGTATATGTGGATTTCAGCAAGGTTCCGCTTGGTCGGCTGCACTAGAATGTTAGAGCGCATGGAATTCATCGATAGCTACATGGATAGAAAATTGGCTTAATGGAAGGAACCAAAACTGAACACAATGGTCGGTGGAAGGTTGTTTTTGACTGGAGGCCTGTGTCTAGCGGTGTGCCTCAAGGTTCGGAGTTGGGCCCATTGCTGTTTGTCATCCATATCAATGATTAGGATAAGAACGTACATGGCAGGATTAGTAAGTTTGCAGATGACATAAAGTGGATGGTATTGTAGATAGTGAAGATGATTGTCAAAAATTGTAGCAGGATCTTGATTGGTTGGGCAGGTGGACTGAGGAATGGTTGATGTAATTTAATACAGAGAACTAAGAGGTTTTGCATTTAGGAAAGTCAAAACATGGGCCTACACAATGAACGCTAGGGCTCTGGGGATTGCTATAAAAGCAGAGCGATCTAGGTGCACAGGTACATAATTCCTTGAAAATAGCATCACAGGCATAGGGTGGTCAAAAAGGTTTTCGGCACATTGGCCTTCATCAGTCAGAGTAGCGAGTATAGAAGTTGGGAGGTTTTGCTGCAGTTATACAAAACATTGGTGAGGACATATTTAGAGTATTGTGCTCAGTTGTGGTCACCATGTTATAGGAAAGATGTTGTCAAGCTGAAAAGTATGCAAATAAGTTTTACGAGGGTGTAGCCAGGACTCGAGGTCCCAAGCTATAGGGAGAGGTTGAGCACGCTAGCACTTTATTCCTTGGAGTGCAGAAGGATGAGGGGTGTATACAGGTATATAAGATCATTAGGTGAATAGATTGGGATATGTAGTCTTTTGCCCAGAGTAGGGGAATCAAGAACCAGAGGACAGATTTAATATGAGGAGGTAAACAGCCCGAGGGGCAACTTTATTTTTTACACAAATGGCAGTGGGTGTATCAAACAAGCTGCCAGAGGAGGTAGATGAGGCAGGTACTTTATAACATTTAAGAAGCATTTAGGTAGGTACATGGTTAGGATAGGTTTGGAGGGACATTGGTGTAGGTGTTGGTCAGCCTGGGCATATTAGGCCAAAGGGCCTGTTTCCACGCTGTATGACTATGCTCAACCTCAAGTTCTTGTACCTGCCAACATTTGCCCCATGAGGTACAATCTCAATAGCCAGCTCTTAAAGGGACATACAATGCAAACAATATGTTTCTGGCTGAAGAGGTGTGTTGCTACTAAATGAACGCATGCTCCAACTATGGGCAAGATGGAGTGATAATAGTATTTCTGGTCAGACTGGTGAACAGCAGCATTTTCAAGAGGCATGTTCTTTGTGCATGGGATCCCAAGCTCTTCAGGGCTGTACCCAAGTATTCTTGACATGAGTATGCCAGTGAGGTCACGACAAAGATGAAGCAGTTTATGAGCTTTTTCCTTTCATGAATCCTGTAAATTAGGCAAACAGCAGAGCCCCATTCGCCTACTATTGTGCGATAAGAGATATAAGAGAAGTCTGTTCATCTTGAGAATGGAGTTCAGATGACTTCCCTAATGCAGCAATGAGCATCAAATGGAGGTGTGACAGCATGGAATAACCCTGAGGCAAAGTACCGGAGCGACTCAATAAAATAATTCACATACGAGGTATCATTAGAAATTGCAGGAGAGGGTGGTGAGTATATGGAACGGGCTGCCAGAGGAGGTAGATGATGCAGGTACTGTAGCAACGCTTAAAGAACATTTGCACAAGTACATAGATAGGAAAGGTTTAAAGGTATATGGGCCAAACGTGGGCAGCTGGGACTAATGCAGAAGGGCATCTTGATCGCATAGACCAGTTGGGCTAAAAGGTCTGCTTTCATTCTACATGACGTTAAGATGACAGATATCAATGATAATCTGTTTCATTGTCGACTCTCTAAACTGCATAGTTTCATGGGAAGCTGATTTGGTTAAACCCAGTTGTTCTGTGAATAAATTAGGGGTGTTCTTTACAGCGAGTTCACACTGCTGGTATATTTCATATTTTGCACTATTGTTACATGATTCCAATGAGTTTTAAACCAGAAAAAGGTGCCAGGGCAAATGGGAATCCTCAAAAAAAAAACGGAGAAAGCAAATTTCTTTACAAACATAAGTGTCATGAAGAAATGTGCAAAAAAAATTGCTCTATTTTGGGTTAAGCCGTTTTTCAACTGCTTTTTTTTTTTAAGTTGGGCAAATGAATTTTGCGAAGATGATTTATTAATAGCAAAGTTTATAAGCAGCTTTATTTCCAAGCCATTTTAAATGCCAGCAAATTTGATTTCAGACGCGAGATTCAAATATATGGAAAACACATTTATACAAATTGTATTTTTAATTCTTTCTTTAGACTCATGAAAGATCAGGAGCACCAAATTAATGGGCTCAACTGCACAAATTATAGACGTTTAAATTAATTATTTTATTGTCACATACAACAGGATGCAATGAAATGCCATATGAAGTTCGCAGGGAAAATAGTATACATGCAGTAAGGATAAATAAAGTGCAAAACTACCACCAAGTAGTGCAAAAAAAGGTGTGATTTGGCATATTATTGCCACATGTACAAAGATATTGAAAAACTCTATTTTGTATTTTACCCAAGCGAATCATTCCATACATCAAAATCTGATAATAATAGGGAAGCAGCTATCCCTCAAACTGGTATTTACGTGACTTTAAACTTTTATATCTTCTGCCCAACAGGATGGAGAACAGGGAATGACAGAGGTGCAAGTGCTCCTTGGTTATGTTGGCTGCTTTTTCGGGGCAGCGTGATTATAGATGGAGTTAATGGGTTGGGTGGGGAGAATGGGGGCGGCAGAAAGGCTGCTTTGTGTGATGGACTGGGTTACATTCACAACGCTCTGTAATTTCCTAGTCTTGAGCAGGACAGTTGCCATAACAAGCAGTGATGCATCTTGAGAGGATGCTTTAATATGGTGTATCTGTAGAAACTGGTAAGATTCTTGAGAGCCAAATTTCCTTAGACTTCTGAGAAAGTCAAGGCATTGTTAAGCTTTCTAGGACATAACATTAATGTGGTTAAACCAAGACAAATTTGGGGAGATACAATGCTCTCCAAAATATTTGGGACAAAGACCCATCATTTATTTATTTGCCTCTGTACTACACAATTTGAGATTTGTAATATTTTTTTTTTAAATCACATGTGGTTAAAGTGCACATTGTCAGATTTTATAAAAGGGTATTTATACACATTTTGGTTTCACCATGTAGAAATTACAGCTGTGTTTATACGTAGTCATCTCCTCCTCCTCTTCCCTTCCTCACCCCCCCCCCCCCAAATTTCAGGGCACCATAATGTTTGGGACACATGGCTTCACAGGCGTTTGTAATTTCCTAGGCGTGCTTAAATGCCTCCTTAATGCTGGTATAAGAGAGCTATCAGCACCAAGTCTTTCCTCCAGTCTTTCCATCACCTTTGAAAATTTGTATTGCTGTTTATCAACATGAGGACCAAAGTTGTGCTAATGAAAGTCAAAGAAGCCATTATGAGACTGAGAAACAAGAATAAAACCGTTAGAGACATCAGCCAAACCTTAGGCTTACCAAAATCAGCTATTTGGAACATCATTAAGAAGAGAGCACTGGTGAGCTTACGAATCGCAAAAGGACTGGGACAAAAAGCTGGAGTAACTCAGCAGGACAGGCAGCATCTCTGGAGAGACAGAATGGGTAACGTTTCAGGTCGAGACCCTTCTTCAGACTGGTTAGGGATAAGGGAAACAAGAGATATATACGGTGATGTGGAGAGATAAAGAACAATGAATGAAAGATATGCAAAAAAGTAACGATGATAAAAGAAACGGGCCATTGTTAGCTGTTTGTAGGGTGTAAATGAGAAGCTAGTGCGACTTGAGTGGGGGAGGGATTGAGAGAGGGGGAATGCCGGGGCTACCTGAAGTGAGAGAAATCAATATTCATACCAAGCTGCCCAAGCGAAATATGAGATGCTGTTCCTCCAATTTGCGTTTAGCCTCACTGTTCAAGGAGTTCTATTAATAGGCATAAAATTGTGTTTTTTTCTTACTGCTCCTCTATAAGAATGACAATGTTTCAATGACAAAAAGTTGCATGACACTTACAAAGTAAGTCTATAACTTTTCAAAGTTGTAATCACAGGCCAAAAAAGGTGATCAAATTGTGCAGATATCCTGTTCATCGATTCAAGTTTTAGAACGCTGGCATCATAACAAAAGGGATATGTTCATTATCAGGGCTCTCACTTAACTTTTCCTTCTCTGTTGCTAGCCGGGCAACCTAGGCAGCTTTTTGGGTTGCCAAATGACAGTTTAGGTGGTCATCTAAGACGGCTTGCATGACATATTATTTCTGCTTCAAATAAAGTCACAAACTAAACATATTCACCAATCAAGACATGACATATACCACAATGACATGCAGCAAAATTATAATACAGTATCTCAACTCTTTTTACACGTGGCAATGAATGCAATTTCTATTATTTCTTTCCACTTCCAAACAAAAATGTGGTTGGATTATTCAGCATATGATCAACCTCGGTGAGACCAAGCGAAGGCTTGGCGATCGCTTCGTACAACACCTCCACTCAGTTCGCAATAACCAATCTGATCTCCCGGTGGCTCAGCACTTCAACTCCCCCCCCCCCCCCCCCCCCCCCCCCACAATTCCGAATCCGACCTTTTTGACCTGGGCCTCCTCCATGGCCAGAGTGAGATCCACCGCAAATTGGAGGAACAGCACCTCATATTTTGCTTGGGTAGTTTACACCCGAGCAGTATGAACATTGGCTTCTCCAATTTCAGGTAGTCCTTGCTTTTTCCCTCCTTCCCAGCTCTCCCACAGCCTGTCTCCGCCTCTTCCTTTCTTTTTCCCGCCCCTCCCCTCGACATCAGTCTGAAGAAGGGTCTCGACCCGAAACGTTGCCTATTCCTACGCTCCATAGATGCTGCCTGACCCGCTGATTTTCTCCAGCTTTGTCTACCAACGGGATCCCACCACTGGCCACATCTTCCCATCGGCTTTCCGCAGAGACCGATCCCTCCGTAACTCCCTGGTCAATTCGTCCCTTCCCACCCAAACCACCCCCTCTCCTGGCACTTTCCCTTGCAACTGCAGGAAATGCTACACTTGTCGCTTTACCTCCCCCCCCTTGACTCCATTCAAGGCCCCAAGCAGTCTTTCCAGGTGCGGCAGAGGTTCACCTGCATCTCCTCCAACCTCATCTATTGCATCCGCTGCTCTAGGCGTCAGCTGCTCTACATCGGTGAGACCAAGCGGAGGCTTGGCGATCGCTTCGCCCAACGCCTCTGCTCGGTTCACACTAACCAACCTGATCTCCCGGTGGCCCAGCACTTCAACTCCCCCTCCCATTCCGAATCTGACCTTTCTGTCCTGGACCTCCTCCATGGCCTGAGTGAGGTCCACCGTAAATTGGAGGAGCAGCACCTCATATTTCACTTGGGCAGTTAACACCCCAGCTGTATGAACATTGACTACTCCATTTTCAGGTGGTCCCTGCTTTCTCCTCCCCTTCCCAGCTCTCCCTCAGCTCACTGTCTCCGCCTCTTCCTTTCTTCTTCCCGCCCCCCTCACATCAGTCTGAAGAAGGATCTCGACCCGATAAGTCGCCTATTTCCTTCACTCCATAGATGCTGCCTCACCCGCTGAGTTTCTCCAGCATTTTTGTCTACCCATTCACACAAGTTCTGTTATCCCACTTTCCTCACCCACTCCCTACACATTAGGGGCAATTTTACAGATACAAGTTAACCTACAAAGCCAATACGTCTTTGGGATGTGGGAGGAAACCCACACACTTGCAGGGAGAATGTGCAAATTCAACACAGACAGTGCCCGAGGACAGGATCGAACACAGATCTCTGGTGTGTGAGGCAGCAAGTCCACCAGCTGTGCCACTACATTTTGTTTTCCAACACACACAAAATTATACGTTAACAACTTTGGTTACTAAAAAAAAGAAACTATCCATTTTCAGTGTTAAATCTCTAAGTTACAGCTACTGTATGTTTTAATTCAGTTCAAGCCTATGGGACAGTACATTGGCCATAAAGTTGCTGCCTAAAAGTGCCAGAGACCCATTGATCCTGAATATGGGTGCTTTCTGTATGGAGTTTGCTCCTTTTCCCTTTGATCGCATGGGTTTTCTCCGGGTGCTCGTTTCCTTCCACATTCCAAAGGTGTGCAGGAACCTTTTTCAGACCCAACCCAAAACATAATATTTTCCTTTTGCCCAGATATTCTGTCTGACCTGTTGAGTTACTGCTGCTTTTTGTGTCTATCTTCAGTTTAAACCAGCATCTTCCTACACACACGATACGATAGAACTTTATTAATCCCAGGAGGGAAATGTGTATTACACACACATATATTATATGAATACATATATACATATACACATACATACACACACACACACATACATATTCTGTTATGCTGCTGCAAGTAAGGATTCCATTGTTCCAACTGGGACGTGAGAGAATAAAACACTCTTGACTCACTTCGCTAATGTGTGGGATAGAACTAGTGTACGGGTGATCGGTGGACCGAAGGGCCTGTTTCCACGCTGTATCTTTAAATTAAACTAAAAACACTAAAACCAGATGGAGTCAGGGAGTCTAAAGAAGGGCCTCTACCCAAAACGACACCTGATTTCTTCTATCTAGAGATGCTGGCTGCTCCATTGAGTTCCCCCGCACAATTAAAGCATGGAAAAGTCTTCACCCTACCATAGTTACCCAACCAGACGCAACTAAATTTAAGGTAGCTCTTTTTTCCCCCAAGAACCCTTTTTTCCCTTAAGTCCAAGTCAAGAGAATTTTATTGTCATGTGTCCCAGATAGGACAACGAAATTCTTGCTTGCTGCAGCACAACAGAATATGTAAACATAATACAGAACAGGAGATATACCATAGACCATATATATACACACAATAAATAAACAGATAAAGTGCAATAGGCTGTTATTGTTCAGAGTTTGGAGTTTGGTGGTGGACCCTTCACCACCTCCAGTTTAAATTCCATTTGGAATATTTTTGGAGTAACTCTTGCTCCCTGTAGCAAGAATGACTCCAGGGAGTTACTCCAGCTCCAGGGAGTGATTCTGCGTTGATTTTCAGCGGTCGCGGCCAGATCTCCAACAACGCAAAGTGAGGGAGAAAGTGCCCGACGCCGACCAATTGCCGATGCAGCGCGCATGTGCTGGGCGGTCGATGATGTGCTGGCCGTGGTTGTGCTCATGTGCAGGGTGAGGATGTGCAGGCCGTGGCAGTGCGCATGTACAAGGCGTCCGGCCGTGCCGGCAGATGAGGAGCGGCCGGAGAGCGGAGACCCGGCGAAAGATCATAGAGCGGAACCCGGCGGACCGGACACGGATGGTGGGCAGAGACGGAGAGTGACAGAGAGAGAGAGAGAGATAGAGAGGGGGGCCCTCAAAGAGTTGAACGGAAGGTGTCCCAGGTGTTTGCCAAGCCGGGCAAAATGGAACAGCTTTTAGGTTGCCCGGCGGGACTTCAGGTGGCCTTTGGCACCCGGGCAACCATTAATTTCGAGCCCTGATTATGAATGCATTGTATACATTCAGAATTTAATTTATATCAGCTTTCATATTTCTCAGACTTTTAGAAAGTTTGTGATGTCCCATTAAACATTTATTTTAAGCAGGTATATTATCAATACACCTTCACAAATACAATCATAAAGTTTAGTGAATTAGCTTGGTTGCAATTAGAGGATCTAAAAACAATTTGTGACCAGTAAAACGATAAACGATCATTATTCAGCACAAGTATACAAGAGAGAAATCAAGTAGGCATAAAGAGGGCAGGAAATAGCTTTGGAAGGGAAGGTAGCGGAGAATCTTAGGAGATTCGACATGTACATTAAGAGCAAAAAAGTTAGTGGAGAGTGAATACGTCCTCTTTAAGGAAGAATGTGATCATCTGTAGGATTTGAGTATAGGAGCAGGGAGGTTCTACTGCAGTTGTACAGGGTCTTGGTGAGACCACACCTGGAGTATTGCGTACAGTTGTGGTCTCCTAATCTGAGGAAGGACATTCTTGCCATAGAGGGAGTACAGAGAAGGTTCACCAGACTGATTCCTGGGATGTCAGGACTTTCATATGAGGAAAGACTGGATAGACTCGGCTTGTACTCGCTGGAATTTAGAAGATTGAGGGGGGATCTTATAGAAACTTACAAAATTCTTAAGGGGTTGGACAGGCTAGATGCAGGAAGATTGTTCCCGATGTTGGGGAAGTCTAGAACAAGGGGTCACAGTTTAAGGATAAAGGGGAAATCATTTAGGACTGAGATGAGAAAAACATTTTTTACACAGAGAGTGGTGAATCTCTGGAATTCTCTGCCACAGAATGTAGTCGAGGCCAGTTCATTGGCTATATTTAAGAGGGAGTTAGATGTGGCCCTTGTGGCTAAAGGGATCAGGGGGTATGGAGAGAAAGCAGGTACTGGATACCGAGTTGGATGATTAGCCATGATCATATTGAATGGCAGTGCAGGCTCGAAGGACCGAATGGCCTACTCCTGCACCTATTTTCTATGTTTCTATGTTTCTATGTATGTAGAGCCACAGGAGGTTGGCAAAGAGTTACATGAATGTCTCTTGTCTATATTCACTGTGGCGAAAGTTATGGAGGAGATAGGACAGGTTTGGAGGGATAAGGACCAAACACGGACAGGTGGCGTTAGTGTAGCTGGGACATGTTGGCCGGTGTGGGCACGTTGAGCCAAAGGCCCTTTTTCCACACTGTAGCACTCTAATACTCTATGAGGCTAAATAATTAAGGAGAAAAAAAGTGAAGTATTAGAACATACCCACATTGTAAGAGGTGCTGCTGGTAGTCTTAAGGCACATTAGGTGGATAAATCCCCAGGGCCTGATCAAATATATATTGTGGAAAGCTAAGGAAGAAATTGCAGGGGGCTTGGCAGAGATATTTGCACCACCTTTAGCCACATGTTAGGTACCAGAAGATTGGAAGATGGCTAATGATTATATTTGGTAGCTTGTAAAATGAGGGACATAGATAAGATGGATAGAAATAATCTGTTCCCCAGGGTAAGGGAGTCTGAATCTAGAGGACATTGGTTTAAGGAGAGCGAAAGATTTAAATGGAACCTGAGGGACAACCTATTTGACGGAGGGTGATGTGTATGGAACAAGCTGCCAGAAGAAGTGGTAGTCGTGGGTACAATTATTGAAGAGGTGGGTGCAATTTAAATGACATCCAGAAAAAAATTAACAACTATTTAAATAACTAAATTTCATTCAATTATGTCTGATTGCTTTAGAGTTAATTAAAACAAATTAAAACGCTTGGAAATATTTAAAAAACACTAAGCTACAGTGAAATTATTTTAGAAACGCATATATTCCCTAGTCTATGGTCTGACAATCTTTAGTGAACTATCCAGGGTCTCTCAGTCTTGAGCTAGGTCTGGCCTGATGCTGTGGAATCCCAGAAAGAGTAGGCTCTGCCACAGAGATCAGCAACCCATCTCATTCTGCAAGAGTTGAACTGACACTGAGCCCTGCAAGTCCTGGACCTGCTTCAATTCAAATGGCAAAAATAAAGGCCAATTTTACTAGGATAAGAAGAAATGTAGCAAAAGTGAAATGATACAACCAGCTACTTAACAGAAAATCAGTCTCATAGCAAAGTCAAGAAGAAGATTCCCACCCAAAAAGTGGCAGGGCTGCCCAATCTAACCTCCCTGGATGTCCAAGACCACAGGATAGGAAAAAATGTCAGTTACCAGGAGCTTAATTAGTTTGGTTTAGTTTAGAGATACAGCACGGAAACAGGCCCTTCGGCCCAATGAGTCAGTGCCGACCAGCAATCCCCGCACACTAACGCTATCCTACACACTCTATTGACAATTTACACTTGTATCAAGCCAATTAACCGACAAACCTGTACATCTTCGGAGAATACAAGGAAACCGAAGATCTCGGAGAAAACCCCTGCGGTCACAGGGAGAACGTACAAACTCCGTACCTATAGCACCCGTAGTCAGGATCAAACAAGGGTCTCTGGCACTGTAAGGCAGCAATTCTAGCACTGCGCCACTATGCCGCCCTTAATACTATAGAAAACCTGAATGATTACAGAAAATGTTATGGGTGACATTTTTTTTTAAAAGGAGAACACCAAAAAAAAATACACTGACAGTGGGGGAGAAAAAAAAATCTGAAAATACAGAGCTTTTGGGAGAATAGAACTATGAAAATGCAAGACACAAAATGCTGGAGTCATTCAGCAGGTCAGGCAGCATCCCTTCAGAACATGGATAGGCGACGTTTTGGGTCGGTACCTTTCTTCCTTACAAAACATGAATAAGTAGGACCTATTGGTAACTAATAAGGTAACATATGCAAAGATAGAGGATATGGGTAGGGTTCTTAACAAATACGTTGTAGCTGTCTTCATACAACACAAAGCCAATGTTGCAATTATGGAGGAAGTGTACAAAATACTGGAAGAGACAAGCATAGTAAGAGAGAAAATATCAAGCAATTTAGCATCTTTGAAAGTAGATAAGCCACCAGTCACAGATGTAAGGTATCAGAGTGTTTTTTTTTTTAAAGAGCCGATCTTCATTTTTTATTCATGTCTGGCTTCAGAAATGGAGGTGGTAATGTCTAAAAAGAGTGGAAGGGTAACCAAGTAAATACAGGCGAGCTAGTTTAATTTAAGTGACAGGAAAATTATTGGAATCTATTCCAAGGGATACCATAAACTACCATTGGCAAAGATAGATCAATCAACGACAGTCAGAGGCTTTAAGGCAATGTCACATTTTGAAAAGGTAACAAGGGTTGATCTGGCAATGTATTTGATACAGTTAACATAGATTTCAGCAACATTTTTCACAAGGTGTCATATGATGAATTTGTCAAAAGGTAGAACCCATGAGATCCACGGTGTGGCAAACTGGGACAAAAACTGGCAAGAAAGAGGGGGCATGTGTGATTAATGTTTTTGTGCCTAGAAAAGTTTAAACAGAGGTTCAAGGCTCAGTAGAGGTCCCCTGCATTTCTGTTTGTTTGAATTGATAGATACTGCATGAAAACAGGCACTTTGACCCACCAAGCACACCAAGTTCACCCATTCACACCAGTTCTACATTACCCCCAGTTTTGCATCTTCTCCTTGTACAATAAGGGCAATTTGCAGAGGTCAATTAACCTACAAATCTGTATATCTTTCGATGTGTGAGGAAACCGGAAAACCTGGAGGAAAACCACGTGCTCAAACTCAACACAGACAGCAGCATACTGTGCCATGCAATGTGTTGTGCATATTAGCAACTGAATTACATGCAGAAGAAGTGATAAAGTTCAAGGAAGATGAACAAAATTGATCATGTGGTTGACAAGATGGAAGAAAGCTTTCAAAATTGGTCAAAGAATTACTGTTTTTGCTGAATACTGATTTCTTCAACTTGATTAGCTGTATGACCTGTTTTATGACATTATGGTTATTGTTACTGAATGGCAGATGTCACCTAGAGCCAACCCTGACAGCAACAGAGAAATCCATGCCACATTAGTTCCTGGCTTTTCTGATATTTTTCTTTGAAGTCAGCAGTGGGTACCGCCAATTCGCTGCTACCAGCAAAATCTAAGCCTTAAGCTTTCCTATAAAGGTTTATATTTTCAAGCGTGATATAATATTGCAATGAATTGTATGAATAGTTGAATCTTTTAGCTGTGCCTAGTAGCACTTTCCCTTGGAGGTCAGTAATATTCAAGGTAATGAATGTCTTTCCCCCAAATTGACCATTTAAAAATTACATGGGAAATCTTAGCAGTAAACGTGAAAAAAATGAACTTAAATTGTGACACATCTCATTTGCTTTTTTGCACAATGTTATTGTGTACAATTTGCCCATGTAATAAGTGACAGTATTTCTTCAAGCTGTGTAAATGAAGGTAAATGATCAGAAGGATATGCAAAGCAATCTGATTTTATGATGATTCTGAGATTACCTCCCAATCAGGTCAAAAACAGTGTAAAAGATCACAAGCACAGAGTATTATTTGTGGCTGTCCCCCTTCAATAATTATATAAGTGGACTGATTCTGTGGAGGCCACATGATATGAAGGATTAGCAGGATTTAACGACACAACTTTAAGATCTGCCCCGAGTCCAGATGCAAATCACAGAAAACACTCATCAACGCCTATACTTCCAAAGATTGAGGAGATTTGGTATTTTGCCAAAAACTATCAAAATTGTCAGGCTGTATAATTATACGACTGTCAAACTTCTATGTCTACAGTTGAGAACATTCGAATGGATGCATAACAGCCTGATCGGTAACTCAAACACCCAGGCACGCAGGAGGCTGCAGAAAATGGTAGACATTACCAGCCCTTCCCATAGTAGGGATCTACAGGAGGCACTACCTCAAAAAGGCAGCTATCATTGTCAAAGACACACCACCTTGTCCACCTGCTCAAGTCTGTTACCATTGGGAACACGGTACAGAAGATCGAAAACCATGACCTCCAGATTCGAGAGCAGCTTCATCCCAGCAATCATCAGGCTCCTGAACACTGCACATCACTAAACACAATCCTACCTCAGAAACTATGATCCACCATGGACTTTGGTTTGGTTACACTATGAACTTCAGTTTTGCATTTTATGGTCTGGTTACCTCATATCACTGATTATTAACAATGTAGTATTTATTATTTTATGCTTATTTGTGTGTTATTGCATTAATGGGGCTGTAAAGCTGCAGCAAGTAGGAGTTTCATTATTTTGTTTCTGGTACAGGTCCACCATCGATTTTCCAGCAGCTGGTGGTCTGGTCAGTATATCCTTTAATCCGAACAAAATTATAAGAGCTCATTTGAAATTCACTCATCCCCCTGGAAGTCCCCCCCCCCCCCCCCTAAAATGTGGCACATAGGCCTGGTGAGGCAGGCAACCTCTGTCTCATTGGGACTTCTGCGACCGATCGGCGGGTCAAATTTGCTCCCTACAGCCGGAGCTCTGGAACTCCGGCCCGGCTGGAACGGCAGATCCATTCCCATAGCCAACCTCACATGCCTGCAAAGCTGGCCTCGATCTCGGCCCTCGGTGGCCTAGGTAGATGGTTCCAGTACCGTTGCACTCCCCTCAGGGGCCGTGACCTCTGTTGTTCCGGCAAAACAGATAATCCAGAAAAGTTCTGGAAACAAGAATGCTGGAAAATCGGTGGTGGGCATGTATGACAATTAAACACTCTAAACTCTTGATATCCTACTTCAATCCGCACTAGTGGCCAACTGTAATACTTAATCAAATATAGAATAATTTACATAGTGCCAACCAAGGCTCCCGAAGAGTTTACGAAACAACAAAGTATTGTTGAAGTATGATCACTATTGTAATATAAGAAATACAGTACAAATTTGAGCATGACAAGATCCCACTAATTACAGTAATGTGGCAACAAACAGACAATCTTTTTGTTGGATTTTATCAAGTAGATATTATATTTACGTTATAAAGATGTAACTTTCAAAGTTAGAGGACAATAGAAAATATTATCGCTCAGACAAAAGCAAATTCATTTCACAGTTAACTTCCTCAATGAATCTATCTGTAGCTTCAATCTTTTGAAAGCTTATAATTTGAAATCTTACAATGAAAGTCTGTTGATATTTCCAAAGTGTCTTCTGCAGGATAAATCCAAATTATAAATGTCAAGTGGTACTATGATATATGTTTATATTCTCTGTTCGATGGTCATTTGTATCCAATTTGGTTGATTCTGTAATAATTATTTCAGTGGGACTGATTGTGTTTAATTTCCAATGTTAGCTAATTTCACTAAAACAAGGCTTGCAATCTCTGGAACAGAAGAGATGGGAAAAGAATCCCACTCCAGGAAATGTTCCATAATCTATGTTGGAGACGCGAAATGCATTGAATTCAGTTATAATGCCAGAGTGAATTATTATTATTATTATTATTAGCCTGAACTATAGACCATAGAAATGAGTCAATTCCCTTCTTAACATAGAATATTGTTTCTTCAATGTTGACTCTTGCCACAAAAACCCAGTGATTGCTTTTATGGAAGGAAATACACCATCTGTACCTGATCTTGCCAATATATAAACTCTTTCTCAGGGAAACTTGGTTGGCTCAAAATCATTCACTGAAATAGCCAAATGAGCCAGTTATATCAAGCTACTAAAAAATATTTAAAAGTGGCATCAGCGGTCAGCAGATAGGAAAGACACACCCGACACCAGTCAACCTTAAAACATTGGGTTATTTTTCAAATTAAGATAGGTGACACACAAATTTCATTCCGAGATTATCACTGGATACTGTAAAGGACATCCCACCAGAACACTGAGAACGTCAGCTCCAGAGATAGTTGTGCCTCTAGCCAAGCTATTACAGTACAGTTATAACACTGTAGCACAAGTCTTCAATATTATGGTTATCCAATATAGAAAACTGCCACAGTATGGCCTGTACGCAAAACAGTGCAAATCAAACCTAGCTGATTACTACCCACTCAGCCCATTTCCAATCTTCAGTAAAACAATGGGAAAGTTCATCAGCAGTGTTATTGAGCAGCATTTACTTTTTTTTTTTTTTTTTTTAGTAAAGCATTTGGTTTACATAATCATACTTGCAGAACCACATTTTTAAAACAAAGTCTTGATTTCACATCATCATGATCCAAGATATATTCTGTCCCACAAGCAGAGAAGAGTAAATTGCAATGAGAGCACAGTAGCACACACTCAGGAGTGAATCGAGTCAACCTATCCTCCCCACCCTTGGCACATGGGTCTGCAATATATTTCTCCTTGTGTCAATTCAATTCGCTAATGAAACCCTTGTTTCACTCCTTTACAACCATACTAGCAGCCAGCAAGCTCCAGTAACCACCTTCCCCAAATCTTCTGTCCAGATTAATTATGTCCTTTTACTTTGAACCATTTACTAATGGGGAAAACTCTAGTTATTCAGTTCTGAAAGATACAGATGCGCAACTGAGACAGTAGCAAGAACCACGCAAAGGGAAAACCCTGCTTGACCTCATCATTGACAATCATCATAAATGCATTTGTCTGTAAAAATCTTAGTACATGGGACAATTCTACTGTTCCTCTGCAAACAATCCTATATTGACAATGTGAATATAGAGCAGGACTGAGATAAGTTGGAAATATGGGCAGAAAAATACCAGATGGAGTTTAATCTGGACAAATGTGAGATGACGCATTTTAGGAAACTAAATGCCAGATTAAGTTGGAGTGCAAGTCCACATCTCCCTGAAAGTGGCAACACAAGTGGATAACGTGGTAAAGAAGGTGGATGGCATGTTTGCCTTCATCGGTTGGGGCCGAGCATAAAGATTGACAAGTCATTTTGCATATGCATAAAACTTTGGTTAGCCACATTTGCAGTATTGCGTGCAGTCTGGTCACCATACTACAGGCCCTTCGGCCAAACTTTTCTATACAACCAAGGTGTCCACCAAAGCTAGTCTCATTTGGCTGTGTTTAGCCGATATACCTCCAACTCTTTCTTATCCACATATCAGTCCAAATATCTCTTCAACATTTTAATTGCACCCACCTCTACCATGTGTAAGAAGGATCTGCAGATGCTGGGTTCAACCGAAGATAAGACACAAAAAGTTGGAGTAACACAGCGGGACAGGCAGCATCTCTGGAGAGAAGGAATGGGTGACGTTTCTGGTTGTGACGTCTTAAGAAGGGTCTCAACCCGAAACGTCGCCCATTCCTTCTCTCCAGAGATGGTGCCTGTTACTCAAGCTTTTTGTGCCCACCTCTACCATATTCCTCTGGCAGCTACATTCCACATACGCACCACCCTTTGTGTGGAAAAGATGCCCTACAGTGCCCTTTAAATCTTTTCCCTCTCACCTTGAACCTGTGCGCTCCAGCTTTAGGCACATCTCTCCTCGGAAAAAGACTGACCATTCACCTTATCTCCAGCCCTCATGATTTTATATATCTCCAATAAGTCACCCCGTCAGTCTCTGACGTTACATGAAAAAAAAAAGCCCAGCGTCCAGTCTTTACTTCAATGCTTCCACACCTCAAAAAAAAAATCCTGAAATAGCATCCCAAATTTCCTGGAATTTGATGGTACTTCCTGAAATTTTCAAAAATGTTTCCTGCGTGCCATTTGTTGTTGTTTTTCTTTTGCGGGCACACGCTAACAACAAAGCAATCAAACTCAGACAATGAACACAGTTGGCCTCTAATTTGCCTCAAATTAAACTACTGGGTTGTGACGGCTCCTTCCCTCTCCCCGTCCTTCTTCCCCCTCCCTCTCCTTTCTCTCTCTCTCTCTCCTCCTCTCCCTTCTTCTCTCCTCTCCCCCTCCCCCTCTCTATCCCTCTTCCCCTGTCTTTCCCCCTCCCATTCCCATCCACCCTCTCTCCCTTCCCTCTTTCACTTTCCCCCTCCCCCTTCTCTCCCCTCCCTCTCACTCCCTCCCAGCGTTGGGGGCCCCGGCCAGAGCGACGCCTGATGTCAGGTCACGGCCGTTGCCAGGACCGGGTTCAGAGTCAGTCTCCCCGGACCGCCGGCAGCGTACGCGCTCCCTGGGCCCCAGGCTGACCGTCGGCGAGACTCCTACGCCGCGGATGGAGACGATGGACCAGGCGGGCAGACACCGCAGCCCCGGGCCCTCCCTTTTTTCCCCTTATCATCCCGCGCGGGCCGGATTGGACCCCTTCGCGGATAGTTTGACACATCTGATATAAAACAAGCCTGTTCAACAACATTCTCCAGAGTCCTGCTGCATTTATAGAAACATAGAAACATAGAAATTAGGTGCAGGAGTAGGCCATTCGGCCCTTCGAGCCTGCACCGCCATTCAATATGATCATGGCTGATCATCCAACTCAGTATCCCGTACCTGCCTTCTCTCCATACCCTCTGATCCCTTTAGCCACAAGGGCCACATCTAGCTCCCTCTTAAATATAGCCAATGAACTGGCCTCGACTACCCTCTGTGGCAGAGAGTTCCAGAGATTCACCACTCTCTGTGTGAAAAAAGTTCTTCTCATCTCGGTTTTAAAGGATTTCCCCCTTATCCTTAAGCTGTGACCCCTTGTCCTGGACTTCCCCAACATCGGGAGCAATCTTCCTGCATCTAGCCTGTCCAACCCCTTAAGAATTTTGTAAGTTTCTATAAGATCCCCTCTCAATCTCCTAAATTCTAGTGAGTATAAACCAAGTCTATCCAGTCTTTCTTCATAAGACAGTCCTGACATCCCAGGAATCAGTCTGGTGAACCTTCTCTGCACTCCCTCTATGGCAATAATGTCCTTGTTTATTATGCAATTTCTTGCCTGATTTAATTTACAAAAATGTAGCAGATGTCCAAGTTAATTTCCAAGTGCCATTCCTTGGACCACTTTCCCAATTGGTCAAGATCTGGTTGTAATCCGAAATAATCTTTTTCATTATTGGCTAAACTATTAATCTCGGTATCGTTGCAAACCTATTAACCATGCTAACAACATTCTCATCAAAATTGTTAATACAGACAACAATCGGTTTCAGGTTAGTTTATTGTCACATGTACCGAGGTACAGTGAAAAGCTTTTGTTGCGTGCTAACCAGTCAGCAGAAGACAATATATGATCACAATTGATCGATTTACAGTGTATAGAATAGAGATTTAAGAGTGTGGAGTGATTGCAATACGAGTTTGTAGATCTGCTTTTGTGGCAAGCACACAAATAGACACCTGAGTTGGGCTACAACAATGGGCCCAGCAATGGTCCCTGCAGCACGCCACTGCTCACAGGCCTCCAATCTGAGAAACAACCCTCCACTGCCAGCCACAGATACAAAAGGCTTGAAAACACACAGCACCAGATTCAAGAGAAGCTTCTTCCCCACTATTATTAGACACTTGAACAGACCTCTCATATGCTTACCCAATATTCCAATCTACCTTGTTGCAAGCTTTGCACTTTTTTTTTTTTTTTAAACTGTATTTTCTCTGTAACACTATATTCTGCACTCCAGTTCCTCTCTATTTTTGTACTACCCGTTTTACCTGTGCATGGTATAATCTGCCTGGACAGCGTGCAAAACAATGTCTTTCACTGTATCTCAATATACCAATTCCAATATCACCCACTGATTCCTATCACCAAACCAATTTTGGCAAGCTCACCATGGATCCTCCCATGATCTAATCTTCTGTTGGAATGGATTGGAGTGCATTACCTACAAGAAGTTGGTCAAACTTGAATTGCTTTCTCTGAGGCTGTAAGGCGACGATGAAAGAATGTAAAATTATGAGAGGTATGGATCAGGTAAATATGTCTTTTTCCCCAGGGTACAAATGTCAAAGACTAGATGGCATAGCTTTAGGGCAAGAAAGCATAAAGGAGATGTGCAAAGCAAGTTTTTTTTTGTTTACACAGGGAGGGATAACTAACTGCAATACTTTGGAAGATGGTGAGGCAGATGTGATAGCAACATTTAAGAGGTACAAGATATATGAATAGAGGGAAGTGCACAGAGGGATACGGACCTTGTGCAGACAAATGAGATTACTTGGATTAGCATGTGTAGGAAGGGACTGCAGATGTTGGTTTAAACCGAAGATAGACCAAAAAGCTGGAGTGACTCAACGGGACAGGCAGCATCTCTGGAGAGAAGGAATGGGTGATGTTTCGGGTCAAGATTCTTCTTCAGACTGTGGCTGAAACATCTCATTCTTCTCCGGGGAAGTCCTCACGAATTTATTTCGTTCCAGTTTCTAGAAATGGCTAGCACAATGGTTGCAGCAGAGACTATGAACTCTTTCATCGTTCATTCTACAGTGCGACTGTTGTGCTCCAGAAATAGCAGTGCCTCTAACAAAATTATTCCAGTTGATCTACAAAAATAGAATCTACTCAGCAAACCGTAAGATCATCTGGATAGGATGCACCATGCAAAACCTAATTTGCCCAATTGCTGATCTACCTACCTTCCATAAATTCAAAGTGATGAAAGTGATCGAAGATAATACTGATAAGTGATAATCTGCATTCCCAGCAATTGCTTCTCATTGATAATCAGTTAAATTTCATCAGGTGATTAGTCACTGCTCCACCTTAAGCCTCGACTGTCAGAAGTGAATATTGACCAAAGCACTGAACTCCACAGGCAAAACAAACATAAAAACAGCAACATGGAAGAATGCAACAGCCCACACCTGCCCATGAGTGTGTTCCGCCGTTCAATAAAATCATAGCTAATTCCTACCTAATTCCTTGATGCCCCACGTGTCTAAACGTCTATATTGGCTTACATTTTGGACCACACCCGAATGCTGAAACTAAACACCCAATTGCTATAACAGCTATAGTGGAAACAATGATGGAAGCTAATGTAATATTAAAGTTACAGTTCCAGTGAAGTTGCAGGAACAGAGATAAGTGGAAGACAAATCTTTGAAGATGGCACAGGAAATTGAAAACACGTTAATAAGATACAGGATCCCGGGCTTTATTCATCAATTAAGTCGAAAAGCAAGGAAATTAGGTTGAACTTTTGTTGCATCCAATTCTGTTCACACCATCATAAGACAGGTACAAAGGTGATAAAGATTTTGCAGGAAAAAAAGATTTAGGGCATTAGTCCTTTGGACAAGGGATCTCAATTATGTGGACACACTGAAGAAAGTGAGGCAACAATTCTTTGAAAATCATCTATATTCAGTCAAGGTGAAGAGTAGTTGTTTCCATTAATGGCAGTTAAATAAACAGAACACAACTTAAGGTGGTTGTCATGAGAAAGAAATATTTTCCAAACACAAGTATGCAAAATTTGGAATTTAATACCTGTTCAGTAACCGTTTGCAAAAGGAATTGGTTAGATGTTTGAAGAAGAGAAGAAATAAAAAGTAATTGTGGAGCTATGGCTACGGGATAAGAGTTGGTGTACGAAACTAGCAGATTGCAGAGAATTGACACAAATCTGACACACTGCCATACTTCCTTCAGAGCGATGATATTTAAAATACTCAACAACTAAACCTTCACAGAATACAGAATGTCAAAAATATTTACAACATTTAAAATTAAAGTTTCTCGTCACTTTAGTCTTGAAAAGCTAACCCCTTACTTATCATGTTCTAACTTTCCTAACCAATGGAAGCAGTCGGCCCGAAACGTTGCCTATTTCCTTCGCTCCATAGATGCTGCCGCAACCGCTGAGTTTCTCCAGCAATTTTGTCTACCCTCAACTTCTATTCTACAATCCCTTCATGGATCCTTGAGTTTCAATGAGGTCACCTCTCACCTAAATTTGAGTACAGACCCATCCTACTCAATAGTCTCCCAAAAGGAGGCAAGAAAGCAAACTCCTTCATCAGTAACCAAAATAGTATTCCAAAACTATACTGTTTCTAAAGAAGCATGGCATTACAGTTAAGGAGACCAAAACCACACAAGGCCCAAATAATTAGTTATTTCCTTAATAGTTTTAGTTCAAGTTAGTGTTTATTGTCACTTAACCAATTAAGGTACAGCGAAATTTGAGTTACCATACAGCCATACTAAGTGAAAAGCAACAGTACACAAAGCCACATAAAATAAAATTTAACATAAACGTCCACCACAGTGGAATCAACATTCCTCACTGTGATGGAAGGCAATGAAGTTCAGTCATCTTCCTCCTTTGTTCACCCGTGGTCGGGGCCTTTGAACCGTGCCGCTGCCGACTATCCGATGTTCAAGCCCTCACGTTGGGATGATGGAAACTCCAGCGTCGGGACCGATCGGAACATTCCGCAGCATGCAGCTCCCGAGTCAGCCTCTTCTTACCAGAGACCGCAGCTTCACGGTGTTTAAGTCCACAGGCCCCACGGTCGGAGCACTTATCGCTGGCGATCCTCGGCAAAGGATCGCCCGCTCCGTGATGGTAAGTCCGCACCAGTACTGAGACTTGAAGCTCCAGGCCGGTCCCCAGGAAAGGCTGCACCACTCCACGTTGTAGGCCGCAGAGGTGGGGGGTATGGAAAGAGCCATGGTTTTCAAGGGAAATTGGACACGGTTCGGAAAAAGAGAGAGATCTACAATAATTATAGGCATCATGGAGTAAATGAGGTGCTTGAGGAGTATAAAGAATGTAAAAAGAATATTAAGAAAGAAATTAGAAAAGCTAAAAGAAGATATGAGGTTGCTTTGGCAAGTAAGGTGAAAGTAAATCCAAAGGGTCTCTACAGCTATATTAATAGCAAAAGGATAACAAGGAATAAAATTGGTCCATTAGAGAGTCAGAGTGGACAGCTATCTGCAGAGCCAAAAGAGATGGGGGAGATACTGAACAATTTCTTTTCTTCGGTATTCACCAAGGAGAAGGATATGGAATTATGTGAGGTAAGGGAAACAAGCAGAGTAGCAATGGAAACTATGAGATTCAAAGAAAGGAGGTGCGGACACTTTTGAAAAAGATGAAAACGGATAAGTCTCCAGGTCCTGACAGGATATTCCCGAGGACATTGAGGGAAGTTAGTGTAGAAATAGCAGGGGCTATGACAGAAATATTTCAAATGTCATTAGAAACGGGAATAGTGCCGGAGGATTGGCGTACTGTGCATGTTGTTCCGTTGTTTAAAAAGGGTTCTAAGAGTAAACCTAGCAATTATAGACCTGTTAGTTTGACGTCAGTGGTGGGCAAATTAATGGAAAGGATACTTAAAGATAATATATATAAGCATCTGGATAAGCAGGGTCTGATTAGGAACAGTCAACATGGATTTGTGCCTGGAAGGTCATGTTTGACTAATCTTCTAGAATTTTTCAAAGAGGTTACTAGGGAAATTGAAGAGGGTAAAGCAGTGGATGTTGTCTATATGGACTTCAGTAAGGCCTTTGACAAGGTTCCTCATGGAAGGTTGGTTAAGAAGATTCAATTGTTGGGTATTAATGGTGGAGTAGCAAGATGGATTCAACAGTGGCTGAATGGGAGATGCCAGATAGTAATGGTGGATGGCTGTTTGTCAGGTTGGAGGCCGGTGACTAGTGGGGTGCCTCAGGGGTCTGTGTTGGGTCCACTGTTGTTTGTCATGTACATCAATGATCTGGATGATGGTGTGGAAAATTGGATTAGTAAGTATGCAGATGATACTAAGATAGGTGGTGTGGTGGATAATGAAGTAGATTTTCAAAATCTACAGAGAGATTTAGGCCATTTGGAAGAGTGGGCTGAAAGATGGCAGATGGAGTTTAATGCTGATAAATGTGAGGTACTACATCTCGGCAGGACAAATCAAAATAGGACGTACATGGTAAATGGTAGAGAATTGAGGAATGCAGTTGAACAGAGGGATCTAGGAATAACTGTGCATAGTTCCCTGAAGGTGGAATCTCATGTAGATAGGGTGGTAAAGAAAGCTTTTGGGGTGCTGGCCTTTATAAATCAGAGCATTGAATATAGAAGTTGGGATGTAATGCTAAAATTGTACAAGGCATTGGTGAGGCCAATTCTGGAGTATGGAGTACAATTTTGGTCGGGACATGACTTGAGAATTAAGGGACAGAAGTTTAGGGGTAACATTAGGGGGAACTTCTTTACTCAGAGAGTGGTAGCTGTGTGGAATGAGCTTCCAGTGGAAGTGGTGGAGGCTGGTTCGATTTTATCCTTTAAAAATAGATTGGATGGGTATATGGACGGGAAAGGAATGGAGGGTTATGGTCTGAGTGCAGGTAGATGGGACTAGGGGGAAGTATTTTTTTTTTTTTTTTTAATATATATTTTTTTTAATTTAAAAAAAATGTTTGGCACGGACTTGAAGGGCCGAGATGGCCTGTTTCCGTGCTGTAATGGTTATATGGTTATATGGGTAAGGAGACGTGACACAGAAAAAAATTCCATCTCCGTTGAGGAGAGTGGCTGAAAAAAGTTTCCCCCGATTACCCCCCCACCACATAAAACATACCAATAAACATTAAAACATACATTTAAGACATACTTAAAATAAGAAAAACAGAGAAGGGACGCGAGACTGCTGGCGAGGCGGCCATTATGGGCTGTTTAGAGATACTGCGTGGAAACAGGCCCTTTGGCCCACCAGCGATCCCCGCACATTAACACTATCCCACACACAGCCGGGACAGTTTGCACTTATACCAAGCCAATTAACCTACAAACATGCACGTTTTATAATCCAACCTTTTACAAACATTGCTGGCAGTACTGCAATTTACCCATGCGTTTCTGAAATTGTGTTCCAAAATCACAACTCCTGCTCTTTAGGGCAAGGAAGCAGGCACTTGAGATCATTGCATCTCATTTCAACTACAAACCACACAGCATCTCAAAATGGAAGGATATTGTCATTCCTCTGTCATTGTAGGGTCAAAAGCTTGCAATTCTCTAATAGCTCGCTGGGAATATCGTTCAGTCAAGGACAACAGTGATATGAGAAAATGCACTCCCTTCTCAAAGTTAATTATGGATCCGCAATAAATGCTGGTATATATTTGATATTTAAAGATGAGCAGTGACTATTGGTCTCAAAGAAAAAAACTCAACTGGATAGAATTTTGGGAAAAAATAATTCCTTTTATCTTGTACAGTTTCATCAGGGCTCCATGAAATTGGAAATGTTTATTCAATAGTACCAAAATCAGCAAACACACTGCTCTAACAAGCAGTGGCAGGATATTTTGTTGCCCTCAGCACTAGCTTTATAGCCAGTTTTCGATGCAATTCAAAAGATTACACATTTTTTGTAATGTCAAACAGCTAACAAAGCATATACAGCTTTGGTCTTCAACATATTAGATCCCATGGGGCAAAATAACACTTTTGATTCCATTCCTATTCACTTGAGTGCTCTGTTTAAATATGAAGCAAATATGCCAAATATTTTCAAGCATAATTTCTAACATTTAATTTTCAACAACACAAATGAAAAAAATATATATTTTTTGCAATCTTATTCATAAAATGCTAAATTCATGGATTGAGCTTAACAGGCCCTTTCGTATTTCTAAAAAAATTACCAGATCACCATTGCACCATCCAAGGAGATGAAACTTTTGATAGTGTGGAACAATTATTCAGCAAACTGTTGTCAACATATTATGGGTTTTTTTAAATTTAAGCAAGAATAGAACATAACAAACTTTAAAATAAAAAAGCTACAAAATTTGCCAAAAATGCAAGAACACACAAATTGAGAACCAACCCTATAACCTGGCCACGATATTGCAAATATTTGAAATATGACAGTCCTGTCAATTATGAACAGGTTGACAAGAGAGAGCTGAGCATTTGGTATGTTACAAACTCTTCCCACATCCTACTGTAACTTGAAATTCAATTGAAATCCAAGAAGGTACAAAGAATAGAATTGAAAACCACATGTTTTTATAACGTACATCTAGAAAAGCCAGGTGGAAATCATTCCACAGTACTGTAGAATGGCTAACTTCTGCCTTAAAAAGTTCACCAGAAAAGATAATTATGCATTTAATTACCATTTTCAGGATGTGTTATGTAGAAACTGGACACTGTGCATGGCTGCAAAATAATTAATGTAATTTGAAAATAATATATTTAGCTATAAAGCACACTTTATAGAACTACACATTTCCAATTGAGATAATTTAGAAAGAATATTAACATGGAAGTATTTGAGATCAAACATGAAATAAGACATGCGTTATCAATTTTCAAAAGCCAAGACAATGAACCACTATACCTTTGTATTTCTAATCAGAGGTAGTATCACCATAATTGAAAATTTAAAATTACATTGTTATACTGTCCATGATCATGCCAATGGTGAACTTTTAACTATCTTACATTTCAAGAATTGAATTAAACTGTCACTTTTTATTTTAAAACCCCCAATGTCATGATTGCAAATTTATAGCTTGCACAAGTTATGCAAACATTTAAAAACTTCTTACGCAATGCTTCAATTTATCCATATTTAATTAACTCTCAAATCCTCCTGATAGTAATTACCTTCTTACAACATTAAAACAAATTCACACAGGAATCCAAAGGTTAATGTTGTGTATATCATTGGCCTTGGTGCTATTCTTTGGTAACAAAAGCCATCTAACACCAAGAAAATTAAATGTAAATATAGGATATGTGGGGCATATTTCAAGATTAGCAACCCAAGTTGAAAGGGATAGAATAGAAAGCCACAAAGTACAAGCCCTTTTTAATTCCTACAACATTTTCCTGGTATGTTTCCCCCATTTTGCCCAGAATCAAGAATTGATTTTACTTTGTGTGCGAGTGTGGAGAGTTGCAGAACCCATTCGCAAAGACATCATTATTTCGAGGCTCAAAACATATAACAGTAAAAAATAGATTAAAACACTAACTTTTTATTTATCTTGATTGTTGGGGTGGGCAATAAACCCAAATATTGGTCCGGAATGTCATGTTGGCGTGGCAAGAAAGACATGGAGGCGCTGTGTGTGCCCCATGCCGCCTGGTTTGTGTCAGCGTGAACATGTCACGCCACCGTGTTCACTGCTCCCAAAAGCCACAACCCAACCAAGCAGCTGGACGCAAGGCGAGGAAGAAAGCTGGCACATGAAACATGCACTTCAAAAAGAAAGCCCATCCAAACCGAACGACCCACCGTCAACCCCGAGCACCAAGCGAGCCGCTGAGTTCCGGCGGCGCAAAAAAAGTTTTGTTGCTTTTTTTCCCCAAAAAATAAAAGGGCACGTACCTTTGGCACAAGGGGAAGGTGCGCGATGCGGCCGAGCTGTTCGGGTATGGTGTTTTATTATTGTCAGCGGTCGTCCTCCATCCATTCCAGCGCCGCCATTTTGCTTTACGATTGTGCGAAGATGGCGGCGGGAGGGAGGGAAGGAGAGATGGCGCTGGGAAAAGCCCTCCCCCCCCACAACCCCCTCTCTCTCTCTCAAGCCCGGCCGGAGGCAATCCCAGCCGCCTTTAGCAACATAGCAATTTCCGAAGAGAGGAAACAAAAGAAAATATCAAGTAAGGTGTTTGTTTTTCGCGGCGACTGGCGGCCGAATGAGAGCTGCAATCCTTTGTCCGGCCGCCGTGCGTATGGCGGGAGTGGAGCGCCATGCAGGGCAGATGCAGCTCAGTGGCTCTTCGCTTGTTGAAGTGGCAGCCGCTGCAACCGTGAGGGGCAGCAGCAATGCAAATGGTGGTGGCTTCCTGGCCAGGTGTTCCCTTTCCACACACAAACGCACGTTTGAAATATATCATAATCCTACCCCGTTCTGGCCGCACCATAAAAATCAGCAAGCAGGTATTAAAGAGAAGAGCTTCAAGAAGACCAAGGAAACTCGACGCTTCTTTCAACCTACTCCCAAGAGAACAATAATTGTTGGCTGTTGGGCCAGCTTTTCAGCCCAACACACTCCCATTCCCTCATGAGACGTTGGGAAACCATAGCCCTCAGGAAAAGAGGGCAGCCAAATAAAATTAGTTGTGGAGAAAATAAATTAATTATCCAGATGAAAACTCTCCAATAACAATGCAGTGCTACATTATTTACTAAATAGGATTCAAATATTTACAACATCCACAGTTTTACA
>JAXLNO010001198.1:0-18331 GCA_038087875.1 Malacoraja senta | reverse complement strand
AATTGAATAACTAAGGTACACAAAAATGCTGGAGAAACTCAGCGGGTGCAGCAGCATCTATGGATCGAAGGAAATAGGCAACGTTTCGGGCCGAAACCCTTCTTCAGACTGATAGGGGGTGGGTAGAAGAAAGGAAAAAAGGAAAAAGGCGGAGGAGGAGCCCGAGGGCTGGGGGAGGGGAGGAGACAACCAGATGGCTGATGAAGGGGAGGGGACAGCAAGTGCTAGCAGAATTGGGAGAATTCAATGTTCAAGCCCCCAGGATGTAGACTGCCCAAGCGTAATATGAGGTGCATTTCCTCCAATTTACGGTGTTGCTCGCTGTGGCCATGGAGGAGACCCAGGACAGAGAGGTCAGATACGGAATGGGAGGGGGAGTTGAAGTGCTGAGCCACCGGGAGGTCAGGTTGGTTATTGCGGACCGACCGGAGGTGTTCGGCGAAACGATCGCCAAGCCTCCGCTTGGTCTCACCGATGTAGATCAGCTGGCATCTAGAGCAGCGGATGCAATAGATGAGGTTGGAGGAGATGCAGGTGAACCTCTGTCGCACCTGGAACGACTGCTTGGGTCCTTGAATGGAGTAGAGGGGGGAGGTGAAGGGACAAGTGTTGCATCTCTTGCGGTTGCAAGGGAAAGTACCAGGGGAGGGGGTGGTATGGGAGGGAAGGGAAGAATTGACAAGGGAGTTACGGAGGGAGCAGTCTTTGCAGAAGGCAGACATGGGGGGAGATGGGAAGATGTGGCGAGTGGTGGGGTCACGTTGGAGGTGGCGAAACTGACGGAGGATCACTTGTTGTATGTGACGGCTGGTGGGGTGAAAGGTGAGGACTAGGGGGACTCTGCCCTTGTTGTGTGTGGGGGGATGGGGAGAGAGAGCAGTGTTGCGGGGTATGGCAGAGACCCTGGTGCGAGCCTCATCTATGGTGGAGGAGGGGAACCCCCGTTCCCTGAAGAATTAGGACATTTCAGATGCCCTGGTGTGGAACGCCTCATCCTGGGAGCAGATGCGGCGTAGACGGAGGAATTGGGAGTGGGGGATGGAGTCCTTACAGGAAGTAGGGTGGGAAGAAGTGTAGTCCAGATAGCCATGGGAGTCGGTAGGTTTGTAGTGGATGTCGGTAAGGAGTCTATTGAATAACTACTTTGGTTCTGTCTTCACTAAGGAAGACATAAATAATCTGCTGTAAATAGCAGGGAACCGGGGGTGAAATGAGATGGAGGAACTGAGTGAAATCCAGGTTAGCCGAGAAGTGGTGTTAGGTAAATTGAATGGATTAAAGGCCGATAAATCCCCAGGGCCAGATAGGCTGCATCCCAGAGTACTTAAGGAAGTAGCCCCAGAAATAGTGGATGCATTAGTGATAATTTTTCAAAAATCTTTAGATTCTGGAGTAGTTCCTGAGGATTGGAGGGTAGCTAATGTAACCCCACTTTTTAAAAAGGGAGGGAGAGAGAAAACGGGGAATTACAGACCAGTTAGTCTAACATCGGTAGTGGGGAAACTGCTAGAGTCAGTTATTAAAGATGGGATAGCAGCACATTTGGAAAGTGTGGATTTACGAAAGGTAAATCATGTCTGACGAATCTTATAGAATTTTTCGAGGATGTAACTAGTAGAGTGGATAAGGGAGAACCAGTGGATGTGTTATATCTGGACTTTCAGAAGGCTTTCGACAAGGTCCCACATAAGAGATTAGTATACAAACCTAAAGCAAACGGTATTGGGGTTCAGTATTGATGTGGATAGAGAACTGGCTGGCAGACAGGAAGCAAAGAGTAGGAGTAAACGGGTCCTTTTCACAATGGCAGGCAGTGACTAGTGGGGTACCGCAAGGCTCAGTGCTGGGACCCCAGCTATTTACGATATATATTAATGATTTGGACGAGGGAATTGAATGCAACATCTCCAAGTTTGCGGATGACACGAAGCTGGGAGGCAGTGTTAGCTGTGAGGAGGATGCTCGGAGGCTGCAAGGTGACTTGGATAGGCTGGGTGAGTGGCAAATGCATGGCAGATGCAGTATAATGTGGATAAATGTGAGGTTATCCACTTTGGTGGCAAAAACAGGAAAGTAGACTATTATCTGAATGGTGGCCGATTAGGAAAAGGGGAGATGCAACGAGACCTGGGTGTCATGGTACACCAGTCACTAAAAGTAGGCATGCAGGTGCAGCAGGCAGTGAAGAAGGCGAACGGTATGTTAGCATTCATAGCAAAAGGATTTGAGAAAAGGAACAGGGAGGTTCTACTGCAGTTGTACAGGGTCTTGGTGAGACCACACCTGGAGTATTGCGTACAGTTTTGGTCTCCTAATCTGAGGAAAGACATTCTTGCCATAGAGGGAGTACAGAGAAGGTTCACCAGACTGATTCCTGGGATGTCAGGACTTTCATATGAAGAAAGACTGGATAGACTCGGTTTGCACTCGGGGGTATCTTATAGAAACGTACAAAATTCTTAAGGGGTTGGACAGGCTAGATGCAGGAAGATTGTTCCCGATGTTGGGGAAGTCCAGAACAAGGGGTCACAGTTTAAGGATAAGGGGGAAATCTTTAGGACCGAGATGAGGAAAACATTTTTCACACAGAGAGTGGTGAATCTCTGGAATTCTCTGCCACAGAAGGTAGTTGAGGCCAGTTCATTGGTTATATTTAAGAGGGAGTTAGATGTGGCCCTTGTGGCTAAAGGGATCAGGGGGTATGGAGAGAAAGCAGGTACAGGATACTGAGTTGGATGATCAGCCATGATCATATCGAATGGCGGTGCAGGCTCGAAGGGCCGAATGGCCTACTCCTGCACCTATTTTCCATGTTTCTATGTTTCTATATGTTTCTATAAGATCCCCCTCATCCTTCTAAACTCCAGTGAATACAAGCCTAGTCTTTTCAATCTTTCCTCATATGACAGTCCTGCCATCCCAGTGATCAATCTCGTGAACCTATGCTGCACTGCCTCAATCACAAGGATGTCCTTCCTCAAATTAGGACACCAAAACTGTACACAATACTCCAGATGTGGTCTCACCAGAGCCCTATACAACTGCAGAAGAACCTCTTTACTCCTATACTGAAATCCTCTTGTTATGAAGGCCAACATTCCATTAGCTTTCTTCACTGCCTGCTGTACCTGCACGCCAACTTTCAGTGACCGGTGTACAAGGACACCCAGGTCTCGCTGTACCTCACCCTTACCTAACCTAACCCCATTGAGATAATAATCTGCCCCCTTGTTTTTGCCACCAAAGTGGATAACCTCACATTTATCTATATTATAGAGCATCTGCCACGCATATGCCCACTCACTCAACCTGTCCAGGTCACCCTGCAACCTCCTAACATCCTCTTCACAGTTCACACTGCCACCCAGCTTTGTGTCATCCGCAAACTTGCTAGTGTTGCTCCTAATTCCCTCTTCCAAATCATTAATATATATGGTAAACAGTTGCGGCCCCAACACCGAGCCTTGCGGCACTCCACTCGCCACTGTCTGCCATTCTGAAAAGGACCCATTCGCTCCTACTCTTTGCTTCCGGTCTGCCAACCAATTTTCTACCCATGTCAATACCCTATGCCCAATACCATGTGCTCTAATTTTAGTCACCAGTCTCCCGTGCGGGACCTTATCAAAGGCTTTCTGAAAGTCTAGATACACTACATCCACTGGCACCCCTTCATCCATTTTACTTGTCACATCCTCAAAAAATTCCAGAAGATTAGTCTAGCATGATTTCCCTTTCATAAATCCATGTTGACTTGGACTAACCCTTTTACCGCTATCCAAATGCCCCATTATTACTTCTTTAATATTTGACTCCAGCATCTTTCCCACCACCGAAGTCAGGCTAACTGGTCTGTAATTCCCCGTTTTCTCTCTCCCTCCTTTCTTGAAAAGTGGGATAACATTAGCTATCCTCCAATCCACAGGAACTGATCCTGAATCTATTGAACATTGGAAAATGATCACCAATGCGTCCACTATTTCTAGAGCCACCTCCCTGAGGACCCTGGGATGCAGACCATCAGGCCCAGGGGATTTATCATCCTTCAGTCCCATTAGCCTACCCAATACTATTTCTCGCCTAATGAAAATTTATTTCAGTTCCTCTACCCCCTTAGATCCTCTGTCCTCCAGTACATCTGGGAGATTGTTTGTGTCTTCCTTAGTGAAGACAGATCCGAAGTACCTATTCAACTCTTCTGCCATTTCCTTGTTGCCCATAATAATTTCACCCGTGTCTGCCTTCAAGGGACCCACATTTGACTTTGCTATTATTTTTCCCTTAACATATCTAAAGAAGCTTTTACTGTCCTTCTTTACATTCCTGGCCAGCTTCCCCTCGTACTTCATCTTTTCAGCCCGTATTGCCCGTTTTGTTTCCTTCTGTTGTCCTATGAAAGTTTCCCAATCCTCTGACTTCTGCCTACTCTTTGCTGTGTTATACATATTTTCTTTTAGTTTTATTCTATCCCTAACTTCTCTTGTCAGCCACGGTTGCCTCCTACTCCCCTTAGAATCTTTCTTCCTTTTTGGAATGAAATGATCCTGTGTCTCCCGCATTATGCCCAGAAATTCCTGCCATTGCTGTTCCACCGTCATTCCTGCTAGGATCCCTGTTAGGATACCTAGAAGAATCAAAGCTTGAATCAACGAATGAAGGTTCACTGCTTTCCAGGGCTGTTTATGCATAGTGACTTTTGACCTGGGCATGCGAGGTCGGAAGCAGTCGGAATAACAAACTCGATTATTACAGTAAGGAAAGAAGAAATAGCAGAATAAATTAAACAAAACTAGCAGATTAGCAAAGATTCTAGTTCAAATTTAAGTAATATAAAAATATAGTGAAGTGCCAATGTAAATTTAATATAATATTAATATATAGTAAATATAGTAAACATAATAACTGAAAGGTAGAGTTAAGTATCTTAAGAAAGAGGTATGTGGCAGCATCACTGGGAAGGGAATGTGAATGAGGCGACTGCTTCACTATTCTAACCAAGGGGAAGTAACTCAGCGGGTCAGGCAGCATCTCTGGACAGAAGGAATAGGTGATGTGTCGGGCCAAGACCCTTCTCCAGTCTGAAGAAGTGTCTCGACCAGAAACGTCACCCATTCCTTCGCTCCAGAGATGCTGCCTGACCTGCTGAGTTACTCCAGCATTTTGTGTCTACCTTCGATTCAAACCACCATCTGCAGTTCTTTCCTACACATCTGCAGTTGCTTCCTACGCCATGGGGAAGAGGCAATGCTTAAGTCTGGAAGTGTGAGGTTAGATTGCTGGTGATGTGAATGGCAAGAAGCGACGCGATCTGCCATCTCTTCAGCTGTCCCTTTGATGAAAGGGTTGAATCTTTTGCTGGTGCCTCATGTTTCAATCTCTATCTCTGTCTGTAAGCTGGCAGGAGCAGCACCAGATGATCAGACCGAATGAAATGAGAGATGCAACACTTGATGGTGGTGCAGCAATGACCAGTGTGAACATGTGCATGGGGAAGGAGCCATGCTGATCGAGTTTCAGCATGACGTTATCTTTCTTGACATTAACATCTACAGGGTTTGCTGTTTTGAGGGAACAATGACTAAGGAAAATGCCTCCAATGTCACCTTGGTATCGGCTTGGGCTGGTATGCAAACCAAGGCAGTAGAGGTGAATTATCTTGGTAGATACAAGGGATGGCAATTTATGAGCATGGATTCCAGGTTAGCGGAGTAGAATTGAGATCATCACATCAGTACAGCATGAAGCATTGGCCAAAATGCAAAAGCCAAGCCACCACCTTTCCTATTTATTGCACATTTAATTTATGTGATAAATGGAGACCCCCTTCAGACTGTATGGCAGGGTCAGGTGGGTCAGGGTGAGCCGTGTTTCAGTGAAACAAAGGATACAACATTCCTTGATCTCTCTCTGAAAGAGCAGCCTTGCTCCCAGTTATCGTGGATGCATTGGTGATAATTTTCCAATGTTCTATAGACTCAGGATCAGTTCCTGTGGATTGGAGGGGAGCTAATGTTATCCCACTTTTTAAGAAAGGCGGGAGAGAGAAAACAGGGAAATATAAACCAGTTAGCCTGACATCGGTGGTGGGGAAGATGCTGGAGTTAATTATAAAAGATGAGATAGCCGCACATTTGGATAGCAGTAACAGGATCGGTCCGAATCAGCATGGATTTACGAAGGGGAAATCATGCTAGACTAATCTTCTGGAATTTTTTGAGGATGTAACTAGGAAAATGGACAAGGGAGAGCCAGTGGATGTAGTGTACCTGGACTTTCAGAAAGCATTTGATAAGGTCCCACATAGGAGATTAGTGGGCAAAATTAGGGCACATGGTATTGGGGGTAGAGTGCTGACATGGATAGAAAATTGGTTGGTAGACAGGAAACAAAGAGTAGGGATTAACGGGTCCCTTTCAGAATGGCAGGCAGTAACTAGTAGGGTACCACAAGGCTCGGTGCTGGGACCGCAGCTATTTACAATATACATCAATGATTTGGATGAAGGGATTCAAAGTAACATTAGTAAATTTGCAGATGACACAAAGCTGGGTGGCAGTGTGAACTGTGAGGAGGATGCTATGAGAATGCAGGGTGACTGGACAGGTTGGGGGAGTGGGCAGATGCATGGTAGATGAAGTTTAATGCGGATAAATGTGAGGTTATCCACTTTGGTAGCAAAATCAGGAAGGCAGATTACTATCTAAATGGTGTCAAGTTGGGAAAAGGGGAAGTACAACGGGATCTGGGGGTCCTTGTACATCAGTCTATGAAAGTAAGCAAGCAAGTACAGCAGGCAGTGAAAAAATTGAATGGCATGTTGGCCTTTATAACAAGAGGAATCGAATATAGGAGCAAAGAGGTCCTTCTGCAGTTGTACAGAGCCCTAGTGAGACCACACCTGGAGTATTGTGTGCAGTTTTGGTCTCCTAATTTGAGGAAGGACATTCTTGCTATTGAGTGAGTGCAGCGTAGGTTTACAAGGTTAATTCCCGAGATGGCTGGACTGTCATATGCTGAGAGAATGGAGCAGCTGGGCTTGTACACTCTGGAGTTTAGAAGGATGAGAGGGGATCTCATTGAAACATATAAGATTGTTAAGGGTTTGGACACGCTAGAGGCAGGAAACATGTTCCCGATGTTGGGGGAGTCCAGAACCAGGGGCTACAGTTTAAGAATAAGAAGTAAGCCATTTAGAAGGGAGACGAGGAAACACTTTTTCTCACAGAGAGTGGTGAGTCTGTGGAATTTTCTGCCTCAGAGGGCAGTGGAGGTGGGTTCTCTGGATGTTTTCAAGGGAGAGCTAGATAGTGCTCTTAAAAATAGCGGAGTCAGGGGATATGGGGAGAAGGCAGGAACGGGATATTGATTGGGGATGATCAGCCATGATCACATTGAATGGCGGTGCTGGCTCGAAGGGCCGAATGGCCTCCTCCTGCACCTATTGTCTATTATCTATTATAAGGTGGATCCTGAGTGTGTAAACATGAGCTGGAATATGTTGGGGAGTGCGAGTGCAAATTCCACGTCACTTCAGCTGCATCTGGAGCCCTTATAAGCAAAATATGAATAAAAGCAGGAACTCTGAGGGTCTGAGCTATAGGGAGAGGTTGAGTAGGCTGGGACTCCATTTGGATGAGGGGGTGATCTTATGGAGGTGTATAAGCTCATGAGAGGAATAGATCGGGTAGATGCACAGAGTCTCTTGCCCAGAGTAGGGGAATCGAGAACCAGAGGACATAGGTTCAAGGTGAAGGGGAAAAGATTTAGTAGGAATCCGAGGGGTAACTTTTTCACACAAAGTGTGTTGGGGGTATGGAATAAACTGCCGGAGTTGAAGCAGGGACGATCCCAACTTTAAGTAACAGTTAAACAGGCACATGGCTAGGACATGATTGGAGGGATATGGGCCAAATGCAGGCAGGTAGGACATGTGAAGCTGGGACATGTTGCCCGTGTGGGCAAGTTGGTCCAAAGGGCCTGTTTCCACACTGTATTACTCTATGACTCATTTGGACCTGTTCCACCATTCAATAAAGTCTGATGCCGAGATGAATGGTCAGCTATCTTTCCTGACATTAACCTCATATCTTTTGAATACTTTCACACCAAAATAAATCTATCAATCTCTGAGAACATATTTAGCAACTGTGCCTCCACAGTATTTTGGGTGGAGAATTCCAAAGATTAATTACACACTGGGAGAAGCCATGTTTTGTTCATTAAATGGTAAATGGACCAACCCTTATTTTCAGATTGTGAGTCCCAACACCAGACTTCCCAGCAAGAGGAAACTCCTCTCTGCATCTACCCTGTCAGAATGTTGTACATTTCATTCCTTCCATTTCTCATCCTTCTGAACTACAGGGTAAACACCTTGTTTATTTCTCATCAGAGGATCAACTTCCCACTGCAAGAGATGGAGAACTTATTAACATGGTGTCAGGACAATAACCTCTCCCTCAATGTCAGCAAGATGAAGTTATGGACTTCAGAAGCTTGGTTTAGTACCTGCCTCAATCAGCTTCAATGGTGCCGAAAGGGAAATGGTTGAGGGCTTCATGTTTCTTGGTATAAATATTACCAACAAACTGCCATGGATCAATTCTGTTGAAGTGATTGCCACATGGCACACCAAGAGGCATACTCCAATGACTCTCACAAACGTCCATAGAAAGCATCCTGTTGGCTTCATCACAGCTCGGTTTGGGAACAGCTCTGCCCAAGACCAGAAGAAATTATTGTTAGCCATCACAGAGACCAGACTTCCCAAAGCTGACTCTATCTGCACTCAGAAAAACAGGCAACATAATCAAAGACTTGTCCCACCCCGGTCATTCCTTCTTCTCCCTGCCTCTGTCCGGCAGAATGGATAGAAGTTTAAAACCGCGCCATTATAGAACTGCTTCATCACCTCTGTTATGAGGCGTCCGAATGGTCCTTCCATAAACTCGGATATTGTCCAATTCACCTCTACCCCATTGTGGACAATGGACTTTGTCTAGGGAACTGATGCACTACAATGCTGAGAACTATATTCTGCACACTGTACCTTCACCTTTGCTCTATCTATTGTACTAGAGGTTGACGATTATATTTATCTATAGTATTATCTTATCTGATCGGATAGCACAGAAAACAATGTTTTGATTGTATCCCGGTACACCTGAGAATAATAAACCTAAAACCAATCTGGTACACCTTTACTGCACTCACTCTATGGCAAATAAACACTGACGAAGGGTGTCGACCCAAAACTTCACCCATTCCTTCTATCCAGAGATGCTGCCTGTCCCACTGAGTTCCTCCAGCATTTTGTGTCTATCTTCGGTGTAAACCAGCATCTGCAGTTCCTTCCTAAACACTTATTGTGTCCAGGGCCTGTCCCACTGTATGAGGTAATTCAAGAGTTCTCCCGAGTTTCCCCTGATTCGAACTCGGAGAATTACGTTAATAGCCGTTCGTAGGTACTCGGGGCTCTCGTGGACATTTTTCACAGTGCTGAAAAAACTTCACGAGTTACCGCGTTTCCCGAGTACCTGACGTTCGCATTACGAGCCGCTACGAGACATCCACGAGCTCCGACGTAGCCGCTACGTACATTCTACGTACTTACCACGAGTTTGATTTTTTTAAAACTCGGGAGAGCTCTTGAATTACCTCGTACAGTGGGACAGGCCCTTAAGGGTTACCAATAACGGTAGACAAGATGCCAGTTGTGATCACATCAGCACCAATACAATGGCAGCAAGATGTCTCCACTTTTATAATCAAATCTCCTTGCAAGAAAGGCCAATTTACTATTTGCTTTCCTCGTTAATTACTGTACCTGCACGTTAACTTGCAGTTACCTGTGCAACCAGAGATCCTTCTGCCAATAACACCCTTCATTCTATTGCCATTTAAAAAAATATGGTGACATTTTTTTTTTAAACCAAAGTGGAAAACTCAACATTTTTTCCACATTTATTTAAATCTGCCTGACTTCAACTTCTCCATAAAAAACAGGATATAATTTTGTATTATGAGCAAATTTCTCGCCCAAATCATTGATAAAAATTGTGACCACCTGAGGCCCTGGAATCAATCCCTAGATCACCCATCCCTCAGCCTCCCACCTGAAATAGCTCCTCAGTCTGAAGAAGGGTCTCAACCCAAAACGTCACCTATTCCTTCGCTCCATAGATGCTGCCTCACCCGCTGAGTTTATCCAGCAATTTTGTCTACCAATTTTTCCAGCATCTGCAGTTCTTTCTTAAACATTTATTCCTATCCTCTTTTCTGTTTGATAACCAATCCTCCATTTACATTGACACTCAATTTTGCTAAATAACCCCTTGAGACGTCTTCTGAAAGTCCAAGTGTGCCATACCTGCTCATCTATTATCTATTATGCAAATCGGAGGAACAGCATCTCATATTTTGTTTGAGCTGCTTACTCAAACAAAATATGGTATTAATATGCATTTATCCAATTTCAAGTAACCCTTTCATCCCATCTCTCTCCATCCCTCCCCCACCCAAGTTGACTAGCTTCAAAGTCCTCTTGTTGAGTCTCATTGTCTGTAACTAGTTTTCACCTAGCACACAGCTAACAATGGACAACTTCCTTTATCATTGTTACTTTTTTGCATGCCTTTCATTCAGTTGTTCTATATCTCTCTGTATCACCATCTATATACCTCGTTTCGGTTTTCCCTGGCTCCCCTCCCCCAGCCCTCGGGCTCCTCCTCCGCCTTTTTTCCTTTCTTCTCCCCACCCCCTATCAGTCTGAAGAAGGGTTTCGGCCCAAAACGTTGCCTGTTTCCTTCGCTCCATAGATGCTGCTGCACCCGCTGAGTTTCTCCAGCATTTTTGTGTACCTTCGATTTTCCAGCATCTGCAGTTCCTTCTTTAACACCATTTAGATAATTGCTTTCCTATTTTTGCTACCAAATTGGATAACCTCGCATTTATCCACATTAAACTTCATCTGCCATGCATCTGCCCACTCACCCAACCTGTCCAAGTCACCCTGCATTCTCATAATAATAATAATAGATTTTATTTATATAGCGCTTTTCAAGTCGCTTTACAATTGAGAGTCAGGAATAAACAAAACAAAATAGAGCAGTAAGACAGAGGGGAGGGGAACATGGGACTAAGGGTATGCAGAGGTGAAGAGATGGGTCTTGAGGCGGGACTGAATAGCATCCTCCTCACAGTTCACACTGCCATTCAGCTTTGTGTCATCTGCTAATTTGCTAATGTTACTTTGAATCCCTTCATCTAAATCATTGATGTATATTGTAAATAGCTGCGGTCCCAGCACCGAGCCTTGCGGTACCCCACTAGTCACTGTGTTCCATCACCTATTCCTTCTCTCCAGAGATGCTGTCTGACCCGCTGAGTTACTCCAACTTTTTGTCTCTATCTTCTGCCCAATCTACTTATTTTCCAAATCCTTTGCTATCACCAAGTATTCAGAGATTCCAGCGTTTTCCTATTTATGTTCGACCTAATAGCTTGCAATTCCCCACTTTCTCTCCTTCCATTCTTTTATAGCACTGCAAAGCTGCCAAAATGAAGAGTGAAATTTGAAAAGATCCAGCTGTCAAAAAATAAGAGTGATAATAAAATAGAATGGAATTAATTGACCAATCTGGGTGGTGGATTCGTTTATGGAGCTATTAATCAAACAAAGAGCCGAGAGCTTTTTCTGTGGACAGATATTTCAATATAGAAGAGAAATTCAGTGATAAATTCTGACTAGATGTTAGCTCATGAGTGAGTAATAAAATCCAGATGTCTATTTACAATGTTGTATTTTTGAAATGCATTACAAGATTGAAAAGGACAAGAAAGGATATGGAACTTACCTTGGCTCAGTCATCCATAGAGAACATAAACCAAGTAGAAAATCCAACTGTTTCTCCACAAGATTTTGCTTTCATATCTCTCATGCTTCCCAAATGTTTATATTAAGTAATACTTGAAATGAGACAAGTTTGTAAGGGTTCAGTTTGACACCTTACCTCATTGCTATGGTTTATTTCAAGACAATGTGTCAGCCATTTATTATTTTAAGGAGTTTCAAGGTCTTTCTTAGCACTTTTTTGAGAAACCAAAGAGCTAACTTGGTGTTATTAGTTCATCTTTTGTTAATATAGGCCAGCCTTACAATAAACATCATGAACAGAGGAGTAACTTTTGCAATTTTCCAATCCTGTGGAACCACTTCTGACTCAGCGATTCTTGAAAGATCACCACTAATGCCCACAATCTCTAAGGCAACATCTTTCAGAACCCTGGGATGTACTCTATCTGGTCCAGGTGACTTATCCTCCTTCACACCTTTCAGCTCCTAAGCACCTTCTCCTTACTGATAGCCACTCCACTAATTTCTGCCCCCAGTCTCTCTTGAATTTCCAGCACATTGATGGTATCTTCCACTGCGAAGACTGATGCAAAAACGTATTCAATTAATCTGCCATTTCTTTGTTCTCCATAACTACTTCTACCCTATCAGCCGTCACATACAACGTATAATCCTCCGACATTTTCGCCACGTCCAACGGGATCCCATCACTGGCCACATATTCCCATCTCCTCCCCTTTCTGCTTTCTGCAGAGACCGTTCCCTCCGTAACTCCCTGGTCAATTTGTCCCTTCCCACCCAAACCACCCCCTCTCCTGGTACTTTCCCTTGCAACCGCAGGAAATGCTGCACTTGTCACTTTACCTCCCCCCTCGACTCCATCCAAGGACCCAAGCAGTCTTTCCAGGTGAGGCAGAGGTTCACCTGCACCTCCTCCAACCTCATCTACTGCATCCGCTGTTCCAGATGTCGACTTCTCTACATCGGTGAGACCAAGCGCAGGCCTGGCGATCGCTTCACCCAACACCTCCGCTCAGTTCGCAATAACCAAGCTGATCTCCCGGTGGCTCAGCACTTCAACTACCCCTCCCATTCCGAATCTGACCTTTCTGTCCTAGGCCTCCTCCATGGCCAGAGTGTGGCCCACCGCAAATTGGAGGAACAGCACCTCATATTTCGCTTGGGTAGTTTACACTCCAGCAGTATAAACATTGACTTCTCCAACTTCAGGTCATCCTTGCTTTCTCCCTCCTTCCCCTCCCCTTCCCAGCTCTCCCACAAGCCTACTGTCTCTGCCTCTTCCTTTCTTTTTACCACCCCCCTGACATCAGTCTGAAGAAGGGTCTCGACCCGAAACGTCGCCTATTCCTTCTCTCCATAGATGCTGCCTCACCCGGTGAGTTTCCCCAGCATTTTTGTCTATCCACTACTTCTCCAGCGTCAATTTCCAACGGTCCAATGTCCACTCTTGTCTCTTTCTTACTCTTTATATAGCTGAATAAACATTTGCTATCCTATGTTATTGGCTAGCTTACTTTCATCTTTTCTCCCCATATTGTCTTTTTAGTTACCTGTTGGTTTTTATAAGTTTTGGGCAGGCTAGGACTATTCCCTCGCATGCAAGAGGATGAAGGGTGATCTTATAGAGACTAATAAGATGGGTGTCAGGGTTTATGGGGAGGAGGCAGGAGAATGGTGTTAGGAGGGAGAGATAGATCAGCCATGATTGAATGGTGGAATAGACTTGATGGGCCGAATGGCTTAATTACGCTCCTATCACTTATGAACATGAAATTATAAGATCATGAGAGTGATAGTGTAAATGCACAGAGACTTTTACCCAGGGTAGTGGAATCAAGAACCAGAGAAGATAGGTTTAAGTTAAGGAGGGAAAGATTTAAGAGGAATCTATGGAACGAGATGTCAGAGGAGGTAGTTGAGGCAGGTACTGTCACATGTTTAAAAGACATTTGGATAGGTACATTGATAGGATGGGTTTAGAAGGCTATGGGCCAAATGCAGGCAGTTGGCATCAGTATAGATGGGGCATGTTGGTTGGCATGGGCAAGTTAGGCTGAAGGTCCTTTTTCCATGCTGTTTGACTGTGACATTTAAATAATATCTATAAGAATCATTACAGGTTCATCTGATAGTCGACAAATATTTTACAGCTGCCTGAAGAGCCACAATGTTATGATTTGATTAGATTGCAAATCATCTGAAAAGTTTTTAAATTTTGCTTAAAAGGTTGAGCAGAATAAGAGGGACATTTATATTAGACATTAGAGAGCAGAAAACCTACAGATCAAAACAATGTTGATTTTTAATGGTTCAAAGTTTGACATTACAGCAAGGCATTTCGTAATTGGAAAATTATCAGTGTGAAGATTTAATTTGGACAACATTTTATTTGAGCTATTTTCTACTATATCTTAAATTATACTGTAATTGCTTAGAAAAGTGACATCTTAATGAAAATCTAATTTGCAAAGATTGTTAAATGGTTTGAAAGAACAACCAACTTTCATGTATTCCCAGCTCCAGGCGACGCCCTCTAATGCTGCAATATTACATATTTCCTCACAATACAAAGGCCATAAAGGCTGAAGAGGGCAATTCAGGATGATATTCAGTCTGACATAATACAGCAATGTAGAAAGACAGTCAAGCTGAATGAAAAATGAGAATAAGCATGAGGAAATGGTTGATCGGATGGGTGAATTTCAAGAGTCAAGAGCGTTTTATTGTCATATGTCGCAGTTATTTACAGCAGCACAACAGGTGGGATATGGGCCAAACGCAGGCAGGTGGGACTAGGGTAGATTAGCGGTATTAGAATCCAAGCTATATGTATATACACACACACATGCTAAATTAGCTTGGATTCTAATACCGCTAATCTACCCTAGTCCCACCTGCCTGTGTTTTGCCCATATCCCGCTAAACCTTTCTAATCCATGTACCTGTCCAAATGTCTTGTAGATTTTGTTACATTACCTGCCTCAAATATCTCACTTGTCAGCTCATTCCATATACTACCCTCTGTGTGAAAAAATTGCCTCTCAGGTTCCTATTAAAACTTTCCCTATGACCTCTGGTTCTTGATTCCCTACTCTGATAAAAGACTGTGCATTCACCATATGTATTCCCCTCATGATCTTATACACCTACGTAAGATCATCCGCAGCCTCCTGTGCTCCAAGAAATATAGTCCTAGCCAGCTCAACCTCACCCTATAGCTCTGGCCTTCAAGTCCTGGCAAAACTGTAATATTACATCCCAATTATATAATATCCTAACTGATATACATAATATCCTAACTGATGTTGCTATTGTACCAAAAGACAACCCTATCTTTACCACCCTATCCACCTGCGATGTATATCAAACCCCATCAGGATAATAAAGGATATTAAACCCCATCAGCCATTCCTCCGTCCACTTGCCCAACTTAAAAATCCTGCTGTAATTCTTGCCAACCATCTTCACTAACCATCACCACTTAAGGCGATTGGAGCGATTGCTCCCAATTGGGCCTCACGCCTAAGGGGGCCCCGCGCTACAGTAATCAAAAGACCCTAGAGCTCCGCAACTGTTCCCCCGCAACGCGGGACGCACACACACACACACACACACACACACACACACGCACACACACACGCGCACACACACGCGCACACACACACGCACACACACACACACACGCACACACGCACACACACACACACACGCACACACGCACACGCACGCACACACGCGCACACACACACGCACACACACACGCACACACACACACACACGCACACACGCACACGCACGCACACACGCGCACGCGCACAAACACGCACAAAAAAAAAGCTTTCAGGAGCGGGGCGAAGGATGACATCATCCGGGTCATGGCAGCTATCGAAATAGTGCGGAATTGGTAAGGGGGAAATTAAAAAACAACAACTTGAAGGATTTTTCCCAAGGAACCCCCCCCCCATGGTTACCAAAAGAAAGGGGGGGCCGGCGATCGGTCCGTGTCCGTGTCCGTGTCGGAGGGAATGGTTTGAGTTTCTCTTTCCCCTGACTCAGTCTGAAGACGGGTCTCGACCGGAAATGTCACCTATATCTTTTGTCCAGAAATGCCGCCCGACCCCTGCATTTTGTGTCTGTCCTTTGATCACTCAGCTTTGCTTTGGATCTACTGACTCGGGTAGATCTACCCCGGGTGGAGGGGGGGGGGGGGGAGGGGTGGGGAGAGAGTAGAGGGGTGGAGGGGGGGAGAGAGTAGAGAGGTGGAGGGGGGGGAGAGAGTAGAGAGGTGGGGAGAGAGTAGAGGGTGGAGGGGGGGAGAGAGTAGAGGGTGGGGAGAGAGTAGAGAGGTGGAGGGGCGGAGAGAGTAGAGGGGTGGAGGGGGGGGAGAGAGTAGAGAGGTGGAGGGGGGGGGGGGGGAGAGTAAAGGGGTGGAGGGGGGGGAGAGAGTAGAGAGGTGGGGAGAGAGTAGAGGGGTGGAGGGGGGGAGAGAGTAGAGGGGTGGGGAGAGAGTAGAGAGGTGGAGGGGCGGAGAGAGTAGAGGGGTGGAGGGGGGGGAGAGAGTAGAGGGGTGGAGGGGGGGAGAGAGTAGAGGGGTGGAGGGGGGGAGAGAGTAGAGGGGTGGAGGGGGGGAGAGAGTAGAGGGGTGGAGGGGGGGAGAGAGTAGAGGGGTGGAGGGGAGGGGAGAGAGTAGAGGGGTGGAGGGGGGGAGAGAGTAGAGGGGTGGAGGGGGGAGAGAGTAGAGGGGTGGAGGGGGGGAGAGAGTAGAGGGGTGGAGGGGGGGAGAGAGTAGAGGGTGGAGGGGGGAGAGAGAGTAGAGGGGTGAGGAGAGAGTAGAGAGGTGGGGAGGGAGTAGAGGATGGAGGGGGGAGACAGAGTAGAGGGGTGGGGAGAGAGTAGAGAGGTGGGGAGAGAGTAGAGGGTGGAGGGGGGGAGAGAGAGTAGAGGGGTGGGGAGAGAGTAGAGGGGTGGGGAGAGAGTAGAGGGTGGAGGGGGGGAGAGAGAGTAGAGGGGTGGGGAGAGAGTAGAGGGTGGAGGTGGGGAGAGAGAGAGAGGGTGGGGAGAGAATAGAGGGGTGGGGAGAGAGTAGAGGGTGGAGTTGGGGAGAGAGAGTAGAGGGTGGGGAGAGAGTAGAGGGGTGGGGAGAGGGTAGAGGGGTGGGGAGAGAGTAGAGGTGAGGAGAGAGTAGAGGGGGGGTGGGGAGAGAGCAGAGGGGTGGGGAGAGGGTAGAGGGGCGGGGAGAGAGTAGTGGGTGGAGGGGGGGAGAGAGGGTAGAGGGGTGGGGAGAGAGTAGAGGGGTGGGGAGAGAGTAGAGGGGTGGGGGAGGGTAGAGGGGCGGGGAGAGAGTAGTGGGTGGAGGGGGGGGAGAGAGGGTAGAGGGGTGGGGAGAGAGTAGAGGGGTGGGAGAGAGTAGAGGGGTGGGGAGAGGGTAGAGGGGCGGGGAGAGAGTAGTGGGTGGAGGGGGGGAGAGAGGGTTAGAGGGGTGGAGGGGGAGAGGGGTGGATGGGGAGGGGGTGTGTGTGGGGGGAATGGAGAAGGGGGGAGGTGGGTCATTCCCTCACGGTCCCGGAGTAGCGCTCCCACCCCTCCAGTCGCCGTGCTTCACACACACGGCCCCGGCTCCACCCCCCTCCCTCCCCGGGGAGACGCAGTGAACAATACAGGGAGGGCCGGGCCGGGCCGGGGGTTGGAGCAACGTTTACAAACCTCGGCCTCAGCTCACACTCGTCCGCCTGGACCCCGGCATCCGCTCTTGCCGCCGGCCCTCTCCCTCCCTTCCCTTCCCTTCTTCCCTTCTCTCCTTCCCTCCCTCCCTCCCTCCCTGCCTTCCCTTCTCTCCTTCCCTCCCTCCTTCCTCTCTCTCTTTTCCCTTCTCTCATTCCCTCCCTCCCTTCTCTCCTTCCTCTTTCTCCTTTCCCTTCTCTCCTTTCTTCCCTCCCTCCCTCCCTCCTCTACTTCCCTCACTCCCTTCTCTCCTTCCCTCCCACGCACATAACGCACAGACAACTATCACACACATCACGCACAGACAACTAACATACACACAACTAACACACACACACAACTAAGTTTAGATGGGGTAGAAGCCCAAAGGGTAGGATGGGGCTGAAGCCCAAAATTTAACGCCTGGACTGTTTTTTCGCCAATAGTTATTGGTTTTCCAGAATCTAGTTAATTTTTTTTTCATTTCACAGTCACTAAGACAAGTGGTATTGTAACTATGTACTTTTCAGAGGTGATCTACACATTTTGTTTTGTTACTTGTAGGTACATGTGTGCAATTTTATATTAAAATGTAGCTTAGATCTGTTTGGTCCATTTTTAAGCACATATTTTGATTACTTTCCATTCTACCAAAGAGATATGAAGTCTATAATAGACTTTATTTGTATTTCTATGATTCTACAGACCTTGGCTGGGAACCTGGGGCTGACTAAAATTGTTCCCAGTTGGGCCCTG
>JAXLNO010001197.1:0-35147 GCA_038087875.1 Malacoraja senta | reverse complement strand
TGCTTTCTCGCTACATTGGGGTGGTATGTTTCTGTATGCGTTTCCGCCATTTTGTTTAATCCACAGATGCATACAGAAAATTAAACAAGATTCAGCCTCAGGGATTTTGGTAGTACCAGATTGGCCTAAACAGCTATGGTACCTACTGGTGTTAAAAATAATCAAAAAAAACCTTATGGTTATTCCAAAGCAGATTAAACTGCTTGTACACCCTGTGACTGATGAACCACATCCTTTACATGATCATATTGGTTTGTTGATTTGCAGATTCTAAGAAGGCCATATCTTGGAAAAGGATTATCAGACCGTACGGTGGATGTTATAACAACAGCCTGGAGGAATAGTACCCAGAAGCAGTACATCTCCTATATAAAGAAATGGGAGGAGTTTTGTTCAGGGAAACATATTGCATATAACCCAGCAGATGTAATAGAGTTCATTTCTACTCTATACTATGAATTAAAATTAAATTATAGTGCAATTAATACTGCACGAAGTGCACTCTCTGCATATTTAAGCAGTGAATCAGAACAAACTCCAATAGGAGCACATCCTTGGGTCTGTAGGTTTATGAAAGGAATTTTCAACTCTAATCCTCCCAGACCTAGGTATACAGAAATTTGGAATGTAAAAGATGTACTGATGTTGCTAAGGAATTGGAATCCAGTTGAAACTCTGTCATTATCCAAAATCACCATGAAATTGGTTATGCTCATAGCATTAGTTTCAGCTCAGAGAGTTCAAACATTACAGAAACTCAGAATTGATAGAATGAAAGTAGGGCCAAATGCCGTGACATTCTATGTCTATGATTTACTGAAGCACAGTAGACCTAGGTTCACAGGATGCAAGTTGGAATTTTTATCATATCCTACAGATCCATGACTGTGTGTAGTAACATATGTGAAATGTTACATAGAAACAACAAAAGTTTTAAGAGGCACCGAATTGGCATTTTTTATTAGTCATAAAAAGCCTCATAAGAAAGTGTCAACACAAACAATTTCACGATGGTTGAAACAGGTGTTGAGATATTCAGGTATTGATACTGATAAATTTAAATCTCATTCCACCAGGGCATCAACATCAGCGGCCAGGGATTCAGACAATAGACCTTATTCTCGCGGCCGCAGGATGGGCAAGTGAACAGATGTTTCACAAGTATTACCATAAGGAGATTAAAGATCTCAGAGGGTTTGGTGATGCCGTGCGGGATACAGTATTAAACCCCCCATTATAATACATGGGCCTAATTTTGTTACTTTTATTAAAATAAATAAAACCATTAACTGATTACATTCAAATGTTGTGGTTATGCATTGTTGATTGTGCTTACTCAAATAAGAGTCAATCGATGCAGTGAAGACCTGGATTTGAATCCACGGTGTGAAATCACAGAGCTTTGAAATCTTCACGTAGTCACTCACGTGACTCCGAAGTAAAATAGTAAGATTAAACGAGAACTTGCCAGTTTGAAGTTTGATCTTTATTTTATGAGGAGTAACGTTGAGGGATTACGTGCCCTCCGCTCCCACCCTCATAAAAGGATCAAGCTGGTAGTTCTAAGTCTTTATGCATCTTACTATCATACTTCAGTAATTATCGTCTGTGATTGTCACTCCGCTGCCTTGAAAGATTGATGCGTGTGCAGCTGGACGGGGTCTTCTTCACGTAATCCCTCAACGTTACTCCTCATAAAATAAAGATCAAACTTCAAACTGGCAAGTTCTCGTTTAATCTTACTATCTTGTTTTCTCAAATCCCTTTGAGGGCAGCTGGTAGAGTGAATGCAAAGTGGGATGGCAAATGTGAACGGGTGTGGACTCGGTAGGCGAAGGGCCAGTTTCCATGTTGTACTTTTATTAAATGAATATGTTATTGAGTTTTCTTCACATTATTTACTTAGTATTTGGTTGTGTTAGTTGGGCTAGTATTATGTTGTGTTAGTTGGGCTAGTATTATGCTGTGTTAGTTGGGCTAGTATTATGTTGTGTTAGTTGGGCTAGTATTATATTGTGTTAGTTGGGCTAGTATTATGTTGTGTTCGTAGGGCCAGTATTATGTTGTGTTAGTTGGGCTAGTATTATGTTGTGTTAGTTGGGCTAGTATTATGTTGTGTTGGTTGGGCTAGTATTATGTTGTGTTAGTTGGGCTAGTATTATGTTGTGTTAGTTGGGATAGTCCTGTAATCTTCCCAAAGCCGTATTTACTTTAATTTAGTTTATTATCATTTGTACCGAGGTACGGTGAAATGTTATTTTGTTGCCTGCTATCCACAGTGAAAAGGCTATCAATTTTACATCGGCAACTAAAGATACAGAACTGAAACTTGTAGGCTACTAGTGTTCTCTCTGAGCTATGAATCCCTGTCCCCAACTTGCAGGGAAACAAGCTATGTATCTGAAAAGACAGGACCCAGAGTGGCAGCATGCATCGTGGGCAGGTCTCAACAACCCTATTCACAAATCAGATAAAATAAAACTCTGATTTAGACTTGAGATACAGTGCGGAAACAGGTCCTTCAGTCCACTGAGTTAGCGCCGACCAGCATTTAACTCCTTACACTAGCACTATCCTACACACTAGGGACAATTTACAATTTTTACCAAAGCCAATTAACCTAGAAACCTGTATGTCTTTGGAATGTGGGAGGAAACCAGAACACCCGGAGAAAACCCACAGTCACGGGGAGAACAAACAAACTTCTACAGATGGCACCTGTAGTCAGTATTGAACCCAGGTCTTTGACGCTATAAGACAGCAGCTCTACCACTGTGCCGCCCTAATATCTGATAACTAGCAAGATAGCGCTCCAGCTTTTCTTGTTGTCAAGGACATGGAAAGATTTTGATTTCCCTGACATTTAGATGCATTCAAAAATAAATTATACAAAACATTTTTAAATATATACTAATTCCTTGAAGTATGAAAGCTCACTACAAATTCTCACTGAAATGCCTTTGGCTCTTTGGGTTACAAGTCTTCAATATGCCATGTTATCTTTCGTTATATCAAATGGCATGTATAAAATACGCTGTACCAAAATGGTAACAAGCATTTCACTATGGATCACAGCACTCTTGGCATTCTCTCACTCCATTGTGTTGTCAAAGGGATTACTCTGCTCTGTAAGTAACTGAATTATTCCCCTGCATATTGTAGACACAAAATGCTGGAGTAACTCAGCAGGACAGGCAGTATCTCTGGAGAGAAGGAATGGGCGACATTTCGGGTCGAGACCCTTCTTCAGACTGATGTCAGGGGAGCGAGTGAGACAGAGATAGTATGTAGTTGGAGACAGTAAGACTGGTGGAAGAACTGGGAAGGGGAAGGAGATGGAGAGAGAGGGAAAGCAAGGGCTATTTGAAGTTAGAGGAGTCAATGTTCATGCCGCTTGGGTGTAAGCTGCCCAAGCGAAATATGAGGTGCTGTTCCTCCAATTTGCGCTGGGCCTCATTCTGACAATGGAGGAGGCCCAGGCCAGAAAGGTCAGATTGGGAATGGGAGGGGGAGTTAAAGTGTTGAGCAACCGGGAGATCAGGTAAGTTAAGGCGGACTGAGCGGAGGTGTTCAGCGAAACAATCGTCGAGCCTGCGCTTGGTCTCACCGATGTACAGAAGTTGACACCAGGAACAGCTTTCCTACACACCACGCATATTCTGTTCCCCTCATAATAGCTTTAAAAGCCCCAGCAGTTCCAAAGAAGTCACTTTCACCAAGAAATCGCAGTAATAAACATGCTGGAAGTAATTAACAAAAGTAAATAGGTGGACATTAGTTGTAGAAATACAGCATGGAAACAAGCCCTTCAACCCACTGTGTTCACACCAACCATCGATCACCCGTTCACACTAGTTCCATGTTATCCGACTTTCTCATCCACTCCCAACACACTGAAGGATCTTTACAGAGGGCCAAATAACCTACAAATCCGCACGTCATAGGAATGTGGGAGGAAACTGGAACACTCGGTGGAAAACCACAGGGTGAATGTGCAAACTACACACATCTGAAGTCAGGATCAAACCCGGGTCTCTTGTGCTGAGGCCAGAGCTATTCATTACATCTTGCAGTATCATCAGTGCAAGCTTGCCTTAACAGCACTGAGAAAAGAAAACTTAATATAAATAAGTTACCATTTTAGTGATTCAAATTGAAGATGACCAAAGACCAAATATTCAGAGTATTGTGTTCAGTTCTGGGCACCATGTTAGCGATGAAGAGGTGGGGCCTCGTGGACAGCACCTCCTGCGAGTGTGGGGACCCAACACAGACAGTGGAACACATAGTCACCAGTTGCCCCAAACACCGGCCACCGAATGGTGAACCAGGTCTGTTTGACCTGGATGATGACACGTTGGCCTGGCTCGCCTCAACGGAGCTGCAGGTCTAAAAGACAGAAGAAGAAGAAGGCACCATGTTATAGGAAAGGGTACAGAGAGATTTTACAAGAATGTTGCCAGGACTCAAGGGTCTAAGCTATTGGGAGAGGTTGAGTAGTTCGGGACTCTATTCCCTGAAGCGCAGGAGGATGAGGGGTGCTCTTGTAGAGGTGTATAAAATCATGAGAGGAATGAATCGGGTAGATGCACAGAGTCTCTTGCCCAGAGTCGGGGAATCGAGGACCAGAGGACATAGGTTTACGGTGAAGGGGAAAAGATTTAATATAAATCTGAGGGGTAACTTTTTCAAACAAAGGGTTGTTTATATGTATGGAACAAGCTGCCGGAGGAGGTATTTGAGGTTTAAGAAGCAGTTAGACAGGTACATGGATAGGACAGTTTTGGAGGGATATGGACCAAACACAGGCATGTGGGACTAGTGTAGGTGGGACATGTTGGCCGATGTGGCCAAGTTAGGCCTGTTTCCACACTGTATCACTCCGTGACTGTGCGACTATAAGCTGTAACTGAAGGAGTCTGCAAGGCTCATTAGAATTATTGGAAAAGGGAGATTAGAACAAGGGTAGGATCTCTAAAATCAAATGGCCAATGTGATACGAGTAGAATTAGGCCATTTGGCCCATCATGGCTGATCTATCTCTCCCTCCAACCCCAAACTCCTGCCGTCTCCCCATAACCTCTAACACCTGTACTAATCAAGAATATATCTATCTCTGCCTTAAACATATCCACTGATTTGGCAAAGAATTCCACAGATTCACCGCCCTCTGACTAAAGAAATATCCACATTAAAATAACATCCTTTAATTCTGAGGCTATGACCTCTAGTCCTAGACTCTCCCACTCATGGAAACATCCTCTCCACATCCACTCGATCCAAGCCTTTCACTACTCTATATGTTTCAATGAGGTTGCCCCTTATTATTCTAATCTCAAATCAAAGTGGTTAACAGTGAGCTGATGAGTTATCGGGATCATGTACAAGTTAGGATGATGATAATAGATTAACTTAGAGGGTAGAAGACAGAGTTTATTCCAAAACATTGTTGGAGTAACTCAGTGGGACAGGCAGCATCACTGGAGAAAATGAATAGGTGACATTTCAGATCGAGACTTTTCTTCAGACCCGAAACGTCACTTCCCCCTGTTCTCCAGAGAAGCTGCCTGACCCGCTGATTTACTCCAGCACCTTGTGTCTATTTTTGTAAACCAGCATCTGCAGTACCTTGTGTTTCCATTTATCCAGAAACATTTTGGAATACCAGGTCTAAGTGTTACAAAGAGGTAGCAGATGAGATGAGTTGAGATGGAGTGAGGCAAGTGATGGAGAGAAAAATGTCGGCAATGATGACAGGGATATACGGTTCAAAGCCCGTTCAGTTTAACCAGCACCTTCAGTTCCTTCCGACAAATTCAGTTTAACCAGGGTAACAACATCCCCAACAGTCAGGTTAACTGTCAAATGGTTACCAGAGAGAAGGATGGAATTGGTGGCAATTTAAAAGAAACTGCGGCAGCGAACTAAAGTCATAACTTTGGTCTTCCCAGCACCCAGGTGAAGAAAACGTAGATTTATTTAGTTTAGTTTAGAGATACAACACATAAACAGGCCATTTTGCCCACCAAGTCCGTGTTGACCAGCAATTACCCCATACACGAACACTATCCTGCACACTAGAGACTATTTACTGCAGCCAAGTTAACCTGCAAACATGTACGTCTTTGGAGTGTGGTAGGAAACTGGGGCAGCCGGAGAAAACCCACATGGTCACGGGGAGAAGGTACAAACTGTACGGACAGCACCTGTGGCCAGGATCAAACCTGGGTCTCTGGAGCTGTAAGGCAGCAACTCTACTGCTGTGCCACTGTGCTGCCCAGCTTTACTTCTAGTACATGGGAGACAGATGATGCTGCAGTATAGCAGGATGCAACTCGGGTTAAGTGAACAAGAACCGAAATATGTTTGTAATGAAATAAAACTGAACATTAATGCAGTACCTCCAATGCATGCACCACTGCCACCGCCGCATCTTCAGAAACATTATCCAACCCACATTCAAATGCTGTTACGAACATCCGGCCTTCTAATTGCCCTCTTGTGGGAAGCACCATGGTGTGAGTGCAAAACTTCACATCATCTTCCTCTTGGGGATCCTTCATCACAAAGTTCTGTACCCCAGACAAAGGTTTCTGTGCTTGGAAACGATGCTGAAGGAAGATGCAAGCACTTGAGCAAAAAGCTTCATGAAATATGAAAACTATCGGATTTCTAAATTAAATGATATGTTTACACACGCATTTTCTACTGAAAATAAATGGGATCTGATCCTGGCATTAACTTGACAAAAAACGATCAAGTACAATGTTATTCCAAAGTTGCTATTTATAAGCAATTCTAACATTATCTCCATTGTAGATGGACCAGGGCAATGTTTGGCTGAATGTTGCTGGATCTGGGTCACTGCCCACATATACTGACCTGTGGAGCCCCATTCCTATTAATCTTCTGTACCCATGAATCAGGCTACAAGGTATGTGTTCATAAGGGATAGGAACAGAATTAGGTCAGTCTGCCCATCCTGTGTACTCCACCGTTCAATCATGGCTGATCTAACTCCCTCCTAACCTCACCTCCATAACTGCTGTCACCTGTCTAAACAAGAATCGATCTACATTTGCCTTCAAAATATCCATTGACTTGGACCTCACAGCCTCCTGTGGCAATGAATTGCACAGATTCACCACCCCCTGACTATAGCAAGATTCAGATAGTATTTCTGCTGGACCCCCTGCCCATTAACCCCGTCCCATGCATCCCCTCCCCTATAAACCCCCCCTCCACTGAGCCCATCTTGCACCCATCTCTCCCCTCCCCCTCCATTCCAACACACCTCGTCAATCCTCTAGCTTCACAATTCGCAACTCACTGATCCTTTTATTTTGCTCCTTGTACGTGATCATCTCTGGCCTTTGTCCAACCATCTGCCCATCACTAACCTGCCTCGCCTGTGTTCACCTATGACCTACCATGCTTTGTCCTGCCCCTCCACTCTTCTGGCTTCCTTCCTCCCACACCTACAATCAGTCTGAAAAAGAGTCCAGACCCGAAACGCCACCTCTCCATGCTCTCCAGGGATGCCACCCGCCCACTGAGTTACTCCAGCACTGTCTTTTTCCTCAGGAGCCTCTGATGTTCAGAGACATTATTCATAGGTTCAAGTAGCAGGATTAGACCATTCAGCCCATCGAGTCAACTGTGCCATTCAATCATGGCTGACCTTTCCTTCCCTCTCAACACCATTCTCCTGCTTTCTCCCCATAACTCTTGATAGCCCTACCCATCAAGTATCTGTCACTTCTCCACCTTAAAAATACCTTGAATGGGATGTGATTCGGCTATGAAAATGTGAGTCTTTCTATCTTTAAAAGCCATGGATTGGGTTAAATAGCCATCATCAGAGCATGTTTTGGTTGTAATTATCGATGTTAATTATTTAAAAAGTTGATGTAAATAATTGGGAAAAAAACTAGTTAACCAAAACTAACTAACCAAAACGCATTAAAACAAACACACCTCCATAAATACATTGTTAATTAATAAGATCTTTTGTCTTCCCATCCTCCAGGCCTGGAAACCAACTAAAGCCTCCAACTACATAACCAAGATGAAGATATGCTGGGGGAGTAAAATCTGCTGCTTTTATTATTTAAACTGTAAAGATTTTTATTTAGTGACCATTGTTAAATGGTAACACAATGCTGATAAAAACATAATAACACTTTCTTCTTTTGCATGCTTTTTTTGCCCTCAATCATCCCTTTATAGTCATACAGCGTGGAAACAGACCCAACTTGCCCACGCCGACAACATTACAGCATTATTCATCCACGGAGTATCAGCAGTCTTTAGTTTGTTCTTTTTAATTACGTGAAACTAAAATAATTTTACCAAAACGTCTTCCAAAACGAGCTCGGCAAGTAGCCAAAAGAAGAATCATCGTCGGCTTGAGAGTAACTCACTTCAAACTTTGCTCGGGGAGGATGGGAACTTTTTTTTGCTTTTAGGTTTACCGGGTTTAGCAGCCGATTGACTGTTCCATAGTTGAGAGGATATACCTTCTGTAATGTGAACAGTTCAAAGGCATTATGAGTTGGCTTCATTTCTTAAGAGTCACTCGTAGTCTTTGCGAATGTTGTTGATAAATTTATCCTGCGGGTTGCACAGGACATTTAACAGCAGCTGTCTATCAGATCAAGGCAATTTAATGTGAACAAAATGCATGGCACATTCCCCACATGATTTAATAAAATGGAGGAAAGTCCCGCAACACTGCTCCTGTGAAATAGGGTGACAGGAATGAGTGGGTTAGCATATGATGAGCGTTTAATGGCACTGGGCCTCTACTTGCTGGAGTTTAGAAGGATTAAGGGGGGAACCTCATTGAAACTTACCAAATAGTGAAAAGCCTGAATTGAGTGGATGTGGAGAGGATGTTTTCACTGGTGGGAGAGTACAAGTCCAGAGGTCATAGCCTCAGAATTAAAGGACGTTCCTTTAGGAAGGAGATGAGGAGGAATTTATTTAGTCAGAGCATGATGAATCTGTAGAATTCATTGCCACAGAAGGCTGTGGAGGCTGTCTATAGATATTTTTAAGGCAGAGATAGATAGATTATTGATTAGGGTACAGGTGTTAGGGGTTCTGGGGAGAAGGCAGGAGAATGGGGTTAGGAGGGAGAGATGGATCAGCCATGATCGGAGTAAACTTGATGAGCCGAATGAACAAATTCTGCTCCTATCAGTTATGAAGGGTGGAGACTGGGATGATTGAATGATAAGTGTGCAGGTGTCAGCTGAGAGAACAGAGAAATGGCTAGTAGACATAGAAGTAGAAACAAGGAACTGCACCCGCTGGTTTAACAAAAAAGAGACACACTGTTGGAGTAACTCAGCGGCTCAGGCAGCATCCATGGAGAACATGGATAGGTGACATTTCCGGTCGGGACCCTTCTTCAGGCTGATCTTTGTTACATCTCCCAGATATACCTATTGATATTCACTAGCCTTTGCCCTGTTCTATCAGCTAACAGCACCACTTATATCATTCACTTATTCTCAGTCTCCACCCAAGAGCACAGGTGCAGGGCGGAAGAACTTTCCTCCATTTTATTAAATAATGTCGTGAATGTTCATGCATCATTTTGTAAGAAACATAAGATCACTGCAAAATGAGACGGCCAGAATGGGAGGAGTTATAAATGTAAAGGTTGAAGAATAGAGAAGAGCAAAGACAGGGAGGGATTTGAAAAGGTCGATGAGAATTTTAATTCGCCACATCTCAATTAGAAGCCCAAAGCCCATAAGCATAGGGATAAAGACACACCATGAGTTAGGAGAAGCACTAAAACAGATAAGTATTGGGTATTTTTGTAGAAAGTATTAAAATCTCATTTACCTGGAGCTGAAACCATAATCTGACATCTCGTGAAGATCGCAAGCAAGAAGTCATTATGAGAATGCACTGCAAAACAAAAATGAGTTGTTCCTTTAGTAATTTCATGCTTAATCCACCACAGTTTAGAACCACGTCTGTGGTAATCCAAGACCAAAACGGTTGTCAATGCAAAAAAAAGATGAGCAACCTCGTCACTTTTCCCTTCTGTCTCAAAATTATTTGATTTTCATGTACAAATCTAATTCAATTTAAAAAGTTAATACTGAATCTATTGTCTCCAATCATTTAGGGATTTGGCTGCAGTGAGACTGTCCTTGCTACATCTAGCCTCACGATCAACATTGTTCACCTAAACTATCCAAACATTTCGGATGGTTGAGCTGAACATTAGCTAAATACATTTCATAGTGAATCCCCACATGCAACATAGAGAGAAGATACCTCATCAGTCTGGTGGGTTGTTCATCAAGTTTACTCCAGCTGATTTAAGTTACTGTATTACGGTACGATAATACTTTAAACATCCGTGGGAGGAAATTGGGATGTCACCTGCCACATGGAAAATACTCTTGCTTAGTTTATTGTCACGTGTACCGAGGTACAGTGAAGAGCTTTTGTTGCGTGCTAACCAGTCAGCGGAAAGACAATATATGATTACAATCCAGTCATCCAGTGTAGATACATGATAAAGGAAATAACATTTACTGCAAGATAATGTCCTGTAAAGCCCAAGTAAAGATAGTCTTTTTTTTTTTTTTGAAATTATTTTTTATTATATTAAAATCGATACCAGTCTTACATTTTTAAATTACTAATATCGTCCATTATTATTACAATGTCTCCAATACTTTTTTTTATTTTTTATTTTTTAAACTAAATAGAACTAAAAAGATAGATGAAATAAGGAAAGAAAGAGAAAAAAGAGAAGAAACAAAACAAAAAAAACAACAACAAAAAAAGAAAGAGATAATAAAGAAGAATGGAATAATTTACTATGATAAAAAAACTTCATTCGAGATATATTCGTACATTTCAGAGTATAACATTTCATCTATTCCTTGGCACGGGTGTTAGTCAGGTTCTCGTGCTGAACCATTCTGACCCTTTAAATAGTCAATAAAGGGAGACCATGTTCCGACGAATAGTTCCTGTTTGTCCAACAGGACAAGTCTAATTCTTTCCAAGTGTAAGGTCTCCGTCATTTCTATAATCCACATTTTAATTGTGGGGGTTATAGGGCCTTTCCAAAATTTTAGAATTAATTTTTTCCCAGTTATTATACTATAATCAATAAAGTTTCTTTGAGTTGATGTAAATGTTTGATTTAGTTCTAATGTTCCAAGTATTATTAATTTTGGATCCGGGTCCAATTGAATGCTAGTCACTTTAGATATTATTGTGAAAATATTTACCCAGAAATTTTTAATTTTTATGCAATTTGCAAACATATGAGATAAGTTAGCTTCTAAATGTTGACATTTATCACATATTGGTGAGATATGTGGGAAGATTTTATTTAATTTTGTTTTAGAGTAATGTAACCTATGTATTACTTTGAATTGTATTAGAGAATGTCTGGCATTTAATGAACATTGATGTATGTGTTGTAAACTTTCTTCCCAAGTATCTTTAGTTATTATTTGATTTAGTTCTTTTTCCCAAGTTTGTCTGTGTAAGTCCGTCAATGGAATATCACTGTCTAATAAAATATTATATATATAAGATATTAGTTTTTCTGTATTAGGATGTTTATTCCAACAGTCGTCAAAAATTTCTGAATTTCTAATTCTAAAATTTAGAGTATTTGCTTTTACGTAATCTCTAAGTTGAAGATATCTGAAAAAATCATTTACTTGAAGTCCATAAGTCTGTTGCAACTCCTGAAATGAAAGAAAAGTGCCTTCCTTATAAAGTTGTCCCATCTTTTTAATTCCATAGTTTTTCCATTGTGTGAAACCTTTGTCCAACCATGAGGGCTTAAACAAAGGGTTATTCGCAATTGGAAGAAAAAGTGATAAATTATCTAGTTTTAATGTCTTTTTTAATAGTTTCCAAATTCGCATAGTACTATATATTATAGGATTTTCCCTATAAATTTTTTAATTTAATTTAGAAGTAGCAAATAGTATCGAGCCGATTTCAAAAGGTGAGCAATCTTCCTTTTCCATTTTTAACCAATCTGGTTGTTGATCTATTTCTTCCAACCAAAAATTCATATTTTTTAATGTTAACTGCCCAAAAATAAAACAAAAAGTTTGGTAAAACCAAACCTCCATTTATTTTTGATTTGCACAGATGTTTTTTGCTTATCCTATGATTCTTATAATCCCAGATAAAGTCACTGACAATGGAATCTAACTTTAAAAAAAAGTTTTTTGACAAGTATATCGGAATTGTTTGAAAAAGGTATAATATTTGCGGTAAGAAAATCATTTTTATGGCATTAATTTTGCCAACCATTGAGATAGGAAGTGTTTTCCAATACTGAATATTCTTATGTAGTTTATTCAGTAATGGGGGGAAATTTGCTTTAAATAATGATGTATATATCTTAGTTACGTAAATGCCTAGGTATTTGAATTTTTCGTTTACTATTTTAAATGGAAATTGTTGTATTATATGTTTATTATGTTCCCTTATTGGCATGATTTCACTTTTATTCCAATTTATTCTGTATCCTGAGAGTGAACCAAATTGGGTTATTAGCTTTAATAAATTTGGAATACTAATTTCTGGTTTTGTAATGTAACTTAATACATCATCTGCGTATAAAGAAATGTTATTCACTGTATCCTTTGTGTTATACCCATATATTTCCGGATGGGTCCTAACTCTTTCTGCGAGTGGCTCTATAACAAGCGCAAATAATAATGGAGACAACGGGCATCCTTGTCTACAACCTCTAGACAGGTTAAATTTAGATGATAACCTTTGGTTTGTTAATATTCTAGCCGTAGGGTTGGTATATAACAGTTTTATCCATGCACAAAATTTCTCGCCCAGCTGCAATTTTTCCATCACCGAAAATAAATAGGGCCATTCCACCTGATCAAAAGCTTTTTCAGCATCGAGTGAGATTATTGCTAGATCTTCATTAATATTTCTCTTTGAATATATTATATTAAATAATCTTCTTAGATTGTAATATGACTACCGCTTCTGAATAAAACTTGTTTGGTCAGGGTGTATTAGTTTATTCATCACTGTACTTAATCTGTGCGCTAAAATTTTTGTTAGTATTTTCTGATCTGTATTTAAAAGTGCAATTGCTCTATATGATCCTGGATCTTCCGGATCCTTATCAGCTTTAGGAATAAGTGTTATTACAGATTCACTTAAGGTATCTGGAAGTTTCTGTTGAGTATAAATATGTTCATACAGCATTTGTAAACGTGGAGAAAGCAAATCATAATTTTTTTTAAAGAATTTAGAGCCTAAACCATCTGGTCCTACTGCTTTACCATTTTTTAAAGATCCAATAGACTCTTCAATATCTTTTATCGTAATCTCCGCTTCTAATAATTCTCTATCTTTTGAATCTAAACCTTTTAAATTACATTTTTGTAAAAAATCTGCTATTCCTTCTGGTTGTACTACAGTTTTAGTTGAGTAAAGATTATGATAGTATTGGAGAAATCTCTCGTTTATATCCTTGGGCAATTTTAATAATTCTCCTGTATCTGCTCTAATTTTATGAATTATTTTTTCCCCCTCCATTTTTCGTAGCTGACGTGCTAATAATTTTTGTGGTTTGTCTCCAAACTCAAAATGTAATTGTTTAGTATGTTGATAAAGTTTTATTACTTGTTCTGAATACATTTTGTTTAGTTTATATTTCAGTACAGCAATTTTGTTATGTTTTAACATAGATGGCATTCTCACATTTTCTATATCTAGTTGCTTTATTTCCCTTTCCAGTGTTTGTTGTTTAATCCGGTTCTCTTTGTTATAAAATACTTGGGCAGAAATTAATGCGCCTCGGACAAACGCTTTAAATGTTTCCCAAATAAGAGAGACAGATGTGTCAGGGTTGTCATTTGCCTCGAAAAATGTTTGCATCTGTTTAATAAGATATTCCTGACATGATCTTTCATTCAATATTTGTTTCTCGGACATTCCATTTAATTTAATCATAAATGTTACAGGTGTGTGGTCTGAGATTATAATATTATGGTATTTTGAGTTATTAGTAAATGGGATAAACGTGGAGTCAACTAAAAAATAATCTATTCTTGAGTATGTTTTATGTACCGGTGAGTAAAATGAGTATTCCCGTCCAGTTGGGTTTTCAATTCTCCAGACATCCTTAATATTAGTGGTATTAATAAATGAATTTAAAAATACACTTGATTGAGATTTTACTTTTTTTTGCCTTGATGATCTATCTAAATAAGAGTCTAATGTACAATTGAAATCTCCTCCAATTATTAATTTATATTGTGTAAATTCTGGAATTATATTAAATGTTTTATTAAAAAACATAGGATTATCAAAATTAGGTCCATATACATTAAGAAGAATCACTTTTATCCCATTTAACTCTCCAACTAATATAATATATCTACAATCTATATCCGCTATTGTTGATGAATGTGTAAAAGATATCCCTTTACGAATTAATATTGCAACTCCTCTGTGAAAAAGAGGCATGATACGATTCAGCAATCCACTTTGCTTTAAGTCTATATTGTGATTCCTTTTTAAGGTGTGTTTCTTGGAGGAATATTATATCTGTCTTGAGTGAATTTAAATGTGTTAAAACTTTACCTCTCTTAATTGGTTCATTAATTCCCTTAACATTCCAACTACAAAACGTTATTCCTTCACCCCCTCTTGTCATATTACCATCTTGCATATTGTTTCTAGGGTGGTCTATAGCCGAGCAGAAGGTACAACACATAAAACCTGACCTTGTCCCCGAACCTCAGATAGATGAATTTTAAATAACATACTTCGCTCCTCCGAACACATCTCCTTGAATTAACCTTGTAGTTCCATTCAAACTTAAAATTATAACAATAATTAAAGTGAAAAAAGTGATATAGTTGATTAGTATAGGGTGAAAGAAAAAAAACTACAACTACAATTAGTGTAGTTAGTGTTAGCCACACTAGCATGGCTAGAATTCTAAAGACTTCCGTAGCCTTTGTAAAAGAAAAAAATCCTAGCTCCGCGCTAAAAAAAAAAAAAAAAAGATATTTCTAACAATCAAATAACTTCTTTGGGAGTTGCAATTTAAAAAAAAAAAAATTCAAAAACCCAAAAAAGGTAAACAACAGTAAAAGTTAACAATGTTATTATTCTCTAAATACCATATTAATATCTTCTTTAACTATGTATTTTTAATTTTTAATTGAAAAATAAAGAGGAAAACCATCAACCCTTATTAATACATGGGCTAAATTACCTCTTACTTATATTCCTATGGAATATATGTATGTAATCTATTTCTATGTTAACCAGAAACTGTTAGTTATTAATCATTGTTATTAATCATACACGGTAAAAATATTTATGAATAATATAGATTTAGTAATTTTAATAGTAATATTGATATTTAATAAGTATTAGTAGTTACATATATGGTTAAATATGAAAATACTAAATAATAATAGTGATTAGTAACTGTGATATTATTGTTCTTAGAATTTATACTAAACGCGAAGAATGAATAAAAGAAATTAGAGATATTAGGAGAATTTTTTTTTTTAAAACGGTGGCGCTATGGAGGCTTGAGCCCAGCGTCAACTAGCTCCGTGCTGAAAAATCCGAAAACGGGAGAAAAATCGGGACCTACCTGAGACGATTGCGAATTGAACTGCTGCCTGCTGCGAGTGACGTCATCAGGCGTGCCACTTTACCGGTATGTCGATACAACATACCCCCCCCAGGGTGGCAAAATAAGCCGGTAAAGCGAGACAACCGACGGAAGAGGTAGGCCCAACCGAGGACTTGGCCTCAGGTACAACGATGCTCCAGGAAGACCCATTGAAGAAACCAAAGCAAAAAAAATCTGAAATGGAAGAACTTAAAAACTTTATCTCCAATGAGATAAAAAATATTCAAACACAGCTGAAAACCTTTGAAGGAAAGCTGAATTTTAAAGAGGAACTTAAAGAGGAACTTAACTCTTTTAAGGTAGATTTTAAAGCAGAAATGCTCTCTAGCGTTCAGGATATATTGGAAGTCTGGAAGAGGTCGAGGGACGACGAGGTCAATGATCAGATGGAAGAGGTGGAAGGCAGGATCGCTTTGGTGGAATCGAGCCTTAAGGGAGAGATTGACCCTATCCATCAGACACTGAAGCAACATATTATAGCGATAACTGAACTTGAGAAATGTGTGGCGACAAGTGCGGAAACTGTAAATCGACTCCTTACCGAAAATCAACGCCTCTCCGAAATGGTGACTAAATTAAGTGGAAAGTGTATCGACCTGGAGGGGCGTCAAAGACGCCAGAACTTAAGAATTGTAGGTGTGAAAGAAGGAAGTGAGAGAGATATGGGCACTCGGGATTTTGTGGCAGATCTACTACAAAAAGCCTTAAAGTTGGATCAAAAACCTGTACTTGGTCGAGCACATAGAGCGCAGGGGCGTCGTACACGAGATGATGCCTACCCAAGACAAATTATAGTAAAGGTGCAACTTGATCATGAATTTGACGATATAATGAAGAAAATTGCCCATACCAGAGACCTCTCTTTTGAAGGAGTGAGGATCAGTATCTACAGAGACTACCCGGTGGAGGTCTTCAAGAAAAGAGCGCTGTTTACTGAGACAAAAAGAATACTGAAGAATATAGCGAATTTGAGATACGGCTTGCTTTATCCCGCAACATTAAGAGTCACCTACATGAGCAAGGAGCAATTTTTTACAGACCATGAAAAAGCACTGGAATTCGCCAAAGGCATCGGGAATGTGACCGCAGACTGAACAATATACATCACTCCTCAGGAGTCAAGGAATAACGGGACCTCGCCAGGTCTAAAAGGATCTTTAAAGTACTTTTAAGAGCTTTAAGGACGTTTCAAAATTGAAATGGACATTGGAGAAAACCTGGGTTTTTTTGATTCTCGGGTTTTTAAAAAACAAATTCTCCTAATATATCTAATTTTTTTAATTCATTCTTCGCGTTTAGTATAAATTCCAAGTAAAGATAGTCTGAGGGTCTCCAATGAGATAGATAGTAGCTCAGGACCACTCTCCAGTTGGTGGTAGGATGGTTCAGTTGCCTGGTAACTGCTGGGAAGAAAATGTCCCTGAATCTGGAGGTGTGTGTTTTCACACTTCTGTACCTCTTGCCAGATTGGAGGAGAGACCTGGGTGAGACTCGACCTTGATTATGCTGGTGTCCTTGCTGAGGTAGTGTGAAGTGTACATGGAGTCAGTGGAAGGGAGGTTGGTTTGTGTGATGTTCTGAGCTGTGTCTACAGCTCGCTACAATTTCTTGTGCTCTTGGATGGAGCTGTTCCCAAACCATGCTGTGATGCACCCTTGATACAGTTTGAATGAATACAAAAGGAGGGTTGCATGAGGGAATACAAGCATTGATAAAATGCGTTCTGCGGTGCATCTGTTGAAGTTGGTGAGAGTTGTTGGGGACATGCCGAACTTCCTAAGGCTTCTAAGGAAGCAGAGACGGTGGGGGGCTTTCTTGGCCAATGCTTTGACATAGCTGGTCCAGGACAAGTTGCTGAGTACAAAGTCACCTCATTGTTTTCCGTCAAAAAGTGTACAGATATATATCAAGGGTAAAGGAAGTAAGCAATTATAGGCCTTACCATTATCATGAGTAAGGAGCTTCCTGGCTTCCAAATCAAACTCCTCTTTACTTATCTTTTGCTTGAAACAAAGTTTCCCGTTTGCCCAGTATCTGAAAAATGTTTCAAAAACTGGAGATGAGAATTGTGTACCAGGCAGCTTCAATAAATGACTTTTATACAGTGGCTTTATGGTACAAGAATGTCACAATACACAGTGTTACACATTGCATGGGTGGCACAGTGGAGCAACGGTAGAGTTGCTGCCTCACAGCACCAGAGACCCGGGTTCCATCCTGACTACGGATGCTGTCTGTTCGGAGTTTGTACCTTCCCCATGTGACTGCGTGGGTTCCAGTTTCCACCCACACTCCAAAGTCATGCAGATTTGTAAGTTAATTGGTTTCAGTAAAAATTGCTCCTGGTGTGTGGAGGATAGTGATAGTGTACTGGTCGGCATGGACTTGGTGGGTCGAAATGGTAAGCTCGGATTTTATTCGTTGGAGCGCAGGAGGCTGCGGGGTGATTTATAGAGGTGTATAAAAAATGAGAGGAATAGGGTGAATACACAGTGCTTATTTCCCAGCATAGAGGAATTAAGAACCAGAGTAATAACTCAGCCTTAGCAACTGATCCAAGGTTATCGATATTGAGGGTAGCTATTGGATGGAGGGAAAATGCCAGATGTTTTTATGGGGAAGGTGACTTGCGTGTGCCTCATTCTTCTAAACTCCAGCGAGTACAGGCCCAGTGCTGTCATACGGTCATATGTTAACCTACTCATTCCTGGGATCATTCTTGTAAACCTCCTCTGGACCCTCTCCAGAGCCAGCACATCCTTCCTCGGATATGGTGCCCAAATTTGCTCAAAATATCCCAAATGCAGCCTGACCAGCGCCTTATAGAGCCTCAGCATTACATCCCTCTTGTTGTATACAAGCCCTCTCAAAATGAATGCTAACATTGCATTTGCTTTCTTTAATACCGATTCGACTCGCAGATTAACTTTTGGGAATCCTGCACCAACACTCCCAAGTCCATTTGCACCTCCGATTTCTGGATTCTCTCCCCATTTAGAAAATAATCAACGCCTTTATTCCTACTACCAAAATGCATGACTCCACACTTTGCTATGCTGTATTCCATCTGCCACTTCTCTGCTCACTCTCCCAACCTATCCAAGTCCTTCTGCAGAGTCCCTGCTTTCTTTACCTGCCCCTCCACCTAATTTCGTACTACGTGCAAACTTGGCCACAAAGCTTTCAATCCCCTCACCCAAATCATTATGAAGTTCGTGTGGCAGGAGCGGAATTAGGCCATTCAGCCCATCATCTACTCTGCCATTCGATTATGGTTGATCTATCTCTCCCTCTCAATCCCATCCTCCTGCCTTTCTCCATAACCCCTGACTAATCAAGAATCTATCTATCTCTGTCTTAAAAATATCTATTGATGGCCTCCACAGCCATCTGTGGCAATGAATTCAAGGGAAAATGTATAGATGAGAACTAAGTAAAATTCCAGAATGGGGAAAATAAGGAATCCTTGAATATATTTAACTCCAGTAATTGTGTTAACACACTCAATACACCTGTACTTTTTTCCAACTTTTGTTTCAGTTCACTGAACTCAGTAGCAGCACCACAGATAATCACCGAAAACTCTGCACCTTAATTCTAAAGTACATACTTCATATCTCGATTTTTAGCTCAAAATAAAAATCATGATTAGTACGATGCAAGCTATGTCAAGAAGAGACAAAATGATGTTTTTTAATAAATATTTTGGTCAAGGAGCCTAGATAGAACCTGGCATAATCAGTAAATGTAAAATCATTCATAGAGAGTTTTAACATCACGTTTCCAATGCTTTTACATTTATTTATAAGGTAACTACATTGTGAAACTTCTATTTAAAACTTTGAGAAAAAATAAATAGCACCAAAATGTTAGCAGCTGTTTCGCACTTGGTTTCTTTACGTGTATCATGTTGGCAACAACATAATGAACGGTTTTATAAAATAGCATGGAATGGACCACAAGAACTCTTGAATATTTTAAATTAATAAACATTATTTAAATAAAGTCAGTCATACTGTGCGGAAACAGGCCCTTCGGCCCAACATGCCGCATCTACACCAGTGCCACCTGCCTGCGATTGGCCCATATCCCTGTAAACCCGTCCTATCCATGTACCTGCCAAATGTCAACCATTGCAATAGCAGACTTGGTTTCAACTGCCTCAACTACCTCCCCTGGCAGCTCGTTCCATAAACCCACCACCCTTTATACAGTCAGAGCCATACAGACCAACATGTCCCATCTACACCAGTTCCACTTGCCTGCATTTGGCCCATATTACTCTAAACCTCCTATCCATGAACCTGTCTAATTGCTTCTTAAACGTTACGATTGTCCCTGCCTCAACTACCTCCTCTGGCAGCTCATTCCATACACCCACCATCCTTTGCGTGAAAAAGTTCCCCTTCAACTTAAATCTATGCCCCCTGGTTCTCAATTCTCCCATTCTGAGCAAGACACTGTGTGTCCACCTGATCTATTCCGCTCATGATTTTATACACCTCTGTAAGATCACCCCTCATCCTCCTGTGCTACAGGGAATAGAGTTCCAGCTTGCTCAACCTCTTCCTATATCTCAGACACCTCTAGTCCTGGCAACATCCTTGTAAATCATCTCTGCACCCTTTCCAACTTAACAACATATTTCCTTTAACATGGTGCCCAGAACTGAACACAATACTCTAAAGGTAGACAAAAATGCTGGAAAACTCAGCAGGTGAGGCAGCATATATGGAGCGAAGGAATAGGCGACGTTTCAGGTCGAGACCCTTCTTCAGACCCGAAACGTCACCTATTCCTTCGCTCCATAGATGCTGACTCAACTGCTGAGTTTTCCAGCATTTTTGTCTACCTTCGATTTTTCCAGCATCTGCAGTTCTTTCTTAAACAATACTCTAAAGGCTTTTACCAGCTCCTTATGTATCTGCAGCTCCTTATATAACTGCAACATGACCTCCCAACTTCTATACTCAATACTCTGACTAATGCAGGCCACTTCCTGCTGTCAAACATTAATACTTAGCAATATTACAGCTCTGTACATGCATGCATGTACAGTTGGGATGTAATGTTAAAATTGTACAAGGTATTGGTGAGGCCAATTCTGGAGTATGGTGTACAATTTTGGTTGCCAAATTATAGGAAAGATGTCAACAAAATAGAGAGAGTAAAGAGGAGATTTACTAGAATGTTGCCGGGGTTTCAGCACCTAAGTTACAGAGAAAGATTGAACAAGTTAGGTCTTTATTCTTTGGAGCGCAGAAGGTTAAGGGGGGACTTGATAGAGGTCTTTAAAATGATGAGAGGGATAGACAGAGTTCACGTGGATAAGCTTTTTCCATTGAGGGTAGGGAAGATTCAAACAAGAGGACATGATTTGAGAATTAAGGGACAGAAGTTTAGGGGTAACATGAGGGGGGACTTCTTTACTCAGAGAGTGGTAGCTGTGTGGAATGAGCTTCCAGTGGAAGTGGTGGAGGCAGTTTCGATTTTATCATTTAAAAATAAATTGGATACGTATATGGACGGGAAAGGAATGGAGGGTTATGGTCTCAGTGCAGGTAGATGGGACTAGGTGAGAGTAAGTGTTCGGCACGGAGTAGAAGGGCCGAGATGGCCTGTTTCCGTGCTGTAATTGTTATATGGTTATGCATGCGCTGTCTTCCTCAATGCCCAAGCTCAGTATGACTTGCAGCTCGCCAGTACAATTATGTCAGGAGCCCAGTGCACAAGCAACAAAAAAACCACATCCGGTTGCAATCCCTTGTCTTAATGAGGCCTTGTCACAATCTGTCATTCCGTTCAGCTGGATCGTATTTTTCCAGTTACGTCATTTTCAATTTGTGGCTTAAGGACATCAATCTCCATTGATATTTCAACCACCTGTTTTACCAAAATCCTCTCCATTTATGAAACTTGGGATGAACTCCTCATACTTCTTGTTTAATTTGTTGCACACTTCACCCTGGGAAAGAATGTACAATTCAGTTGAAAGTTTCAGTTATCTTAATCCTCTAAAAGCTCAACACAACCAAAAACAAGCAAAGAGGCTTCAAACTGAAAAATACAAGCTTCATCTTGTCATCTTTGAAAAATGATAAATCCAGTTAGTTAGTGCAATATTCTATTATTCAAGAGAATAATAAAATGCAACTTTGTGAAAGTGCAGTTTATGAAATATGAATGTAAGCCAATATTTAAAGTTTTTATGCCCCATAGCCAATATTATTGCAGGAAATATAAACAAACATGAAATCTTACAGATTCCATTTAAACTATTGGACAAAATACAGATTTAATCTTCCTATTTTGTGCAATATTCAGCAAAGCACCTAATGCTGGATGTCTGTCATTGCTTATGATAATAATGGGTATAATTTGAGTTGATTAAGGAATTTTAAAGTATAATTGATTTGAATCCATTACATAAATAACTAGTATTAATTTGCAGAACAAATCCAATGATACTGGTAAAATAGATATAAAAAGCTACAATTACAACTTCCACTATAACAAACTATGAAGGATGCTGAGGATACAAAGACCTTCTGTTAGAGGGAATGTTGTACTTTACCCATATTATATATCTGACTTTACACAGATAGGCACAGACACAAATTAAAACAACTCATGGATAAGTGGCAAGTCTATCGAACAAGTCGGTTTAATAAAGGCCACAGCAAAATACATCGGGAAGCAGTGTGAGCAAACTCAAACTACTTCATAATCCTACAATAACTGTAGGATTCTTATACCCTCATGACACAATGGTCACTTGTGGAGTTGAAATAAACAATCATTAATCAATGTCTCCCCAAAGTTAACTTAAATCTTGCCTTTCTTGTTGTTTGGAAATCTCCCACCCACATATCTCACATGTAGATACCATAAATGGCCAGATTCCCCCAACAAATGGAATCCCCTTGTAAAAGTGGCAATTTGTTAACCTTTGCGAGACTGGCTGCTAACATGACCAAGAGCAGCTGTAATTCAAGATTGCAACAGATAAGAACCCAGACACAACTGTGAAGGACTATCCCTCCCCAACCGATAAGAAAGTCTGCTTTTCAGAAGAATGATTCAGCTTTGCTATTCTGACTACATTCTTGGCTATTGTCCACCTCACATACTTGTGCGTCAATAACTCAATTTGAACTTGATTTGAATCCACAATGATCCCCTCTCCCCTCTCCTTCCCTCTTCCTCTCTCTCCTCTTCTCCCCCTCCCCTCCCCATTCATTCTCTCTCTCCTCTACCCCTCACCTCCCTTCCCCTCCTCCCCATTCCCTCCCTCTCTTCTCCCTTCTCTCCTCACCCTCTCCTCTTCCTCTTCTCCCCCTCCTTCCCCATTCCTTCTCTCCTTCTCTCCTCTACCCCTCTCCTCTCTTCCTCTTCTCCCCCTCCTTCCCCATTCCCTCTCCTTCTCTCCTCTACCCCTCACCTCTTCCTCTCCCCCCTCCTCCCCCCATTCCCTCTCTCCTTCTCTCCTCTACCCTCTCCTCTTCTCTTCTCCCCTCTTCTCCATTCCCTCTCTCCTTCTCTCCTCTACCCTCTCCTCTCTTCCTCTTCTCCCCCTCCTTCCCCATTCCTTCTCCTCTCCCCCTCCCCTCCTCCACTCCTTTCCCCATTCCTTCTCTCCTTCTCTCCTCTACCCCTCTCCTCTTCCTCTTCCTCCTCCTACTCCAAAGATCAGAGCGGATCTCTATAATCTTTGTCCTACTCCTCTTCTCTCCTCCCCTCTCCGCCTTTCTTGTTTTCCACCTCGAGTTCCTCCACACGACGATCCAGGCGGCCGATCTTGGTGCCGATGTCGTCCTTCTCCAGCCTCCCCGACGACGCCAGCGCCTCAGCCACGAAGGACGACATCTTCCCGCTTCCACTGTGTAGATGGCCGCTGTGGCGCAAGGCGGGCCGGGAAATGTAGTCCATTCAGCCCACAACTCCCATGAGCCCCCGGGCACCCCAGCACGATGGGAAATGTAGTCCAACCCACCACAGCGCCTACAACTCCCATGAGCCCCGGCGCCCCGGGAAATATAGGCATGGTGGTGGGGTTGGACTACAACTCCCATGAGCCCCCGGGCACCCCAGCACGATGGGAAATGTAGTCCTTCCCACCACAGTGCCTACAACTCCCATGAGCCACCGGGGAGTGGTTTCCCGTATTGATCGCTTGTACGTTTCCAAGGCCTACGTCTCTTGTGTATCGGCGGCCTCCATGCGGCTGGTGCCGTGCTCGGACCGCTGCCTGGTGCGAGTAGACTTTATCCCAGCGCGCACACAGGCAGGGTCCACGTATTGGCATTTTAACAACCAGCTGCTGGAGGATCATCGATTGCGGGATTCGTTCAGGAAGTTCTGGGTGAAGTGGAGAGATACAGGGGCGTTTCCTTTCCCTAAGGCATGTTGCTACGCGGGGAAGGCGTACGTCCATCTGTTTTGTCAGGACTATGCGAGGGGGTCGACCAAGGGTCAGGACTCCGAGATCAGACGGATTGAGAGAGAGTTGCTCGACTTGGAGTCTCGTCTGGATCGGACTGGTGGGGACTGGCGTGAGTGGCGGGAGTACCAGGAGAAGAAGGGTGCGCTGAGGAACTTGTAGCTTAGGAGGTCCCGGGGCGTGTATGTGAGGTCGCGAGTCCAGATGTTGCACGATCTGGACCACCCCTCCCCTTTTTTCTTCTCTCTGGAGAAGTGAGGAGGAGCCCACAGGCAGCTCGTTGAGTTGCTTGTGGATGATGGCTCCTCTGTCACAGATCCAGAGAGCATTGGTGCCTCGGTTCGGTCTTTCTACAGGACTTTGTTCTCCGCGGGTACGTCTAGTGGGGATGCGCAGGGGGTCCTGTGGGAGGGCTTACCCGTAGTGTGCAAAGAGGTGGCTCAGCCCCTCGATGATCCCTTAACTCTGGAGGAGTTGACTGCTACCCTGCATCAGCTCAGGGGGGGCTAGTCTCCAGGACTGGGTGGGCTGACGGTGGAGTTTCTTAGAGCCTTCTGGGATGTCCTGGGGGGTGACTATATGAAAGTCCTTGGGGAGAGCCTGGCGACCGGGGAGATGCCCTTCTCGTGGCACAGGGCAGTCGTTGTCCTGCTGCCCAAGAAGGGCGATCTCTGCCTTTTGAAGAACTGGCGCCCGGTCTCTTTCCTCAGCACAGAATACAAAGTCTTTGCATGGGCAATGGCGAATCGCCTGGGTCCCGTGCTGTCCCAAGTGATCAACCCAGACCAGTCCTACACAGTCCCGGGCCAGTCCATCCAGGACAATATCCATCTGGTCCGGGACCTGATCCATCTGTCCCAGGGGGTAGGACAGTCCGTCACCTTTGTCTCCCTTGACCAGGAGAAGGTGTTTGACAGGGTGGATCACGACTACCTACTTGGGACTCTGCAGGCGTTCAGATTTGGACCACACTTCATGCCCATAGTCCGGCTTTTGTACGCTGCTGCGGGATGCCTTGTTATGGTCAACGACTCTTTGTTGGCCCCCATTCACTTTAGGAGGGGGATATATCATGGTTGTCCCATGTCTGGCCAGCTGTATTCCATCTGTGTGGAGCCATTCCTGTTGACAGGCCTGGCTTTACCGGGGCCGGGGGTGGAGGTGGTTCTCTCGGCCTATGCCGATGATGTCCTTTTGATGTTCACCGACCCTGTTGACCTGCGGAGGATGCGTGAGTGCCAGCAGGATTTCTCGGCTGCATCCTCCGCCTGGATCAACTGGGGGAAGTGTTCTGGTGTCTTGGTGGGTCAGTGGGAGGTGGACTCCCTGCCGGAGGTGATGACAGCTTATGCGTGGAGCACCACGCACCTCCTCTACCTGGGGGTCTACCTGAGTCCCACTGAGGGGATTGGCCAGCGAACTGGCAGGAGCTAGAGGTGAAAGTCATCGCCCGGCTAGGGCGTTGGTCAGGCATCCTTGGCGAGCTCTCTTACCGGGGGAGAGCATTGGTCATAAACCAGCTGGGGGCCTCTATGTTGTGGTACCGGCTGGCCACTCTGGTCCTGCCCTCTTTATTTGTCACCATGATCCAAAGGAGGTTGGAACTTCTTCTGGGGATGAAAGGAATCATTGGGTCTCTGCTGGGGTTCTGAGTCTCCCGTTGGAGGAGGGCGGTCAGGCGCTGGTTTGCGTCCATACCCAGGTGGCGGCTCTCCGTCTCAGGACCCTGCGGAGGTATATGTATTCCGAGTGTCCTCCTAATGGCAGGCGCTGGCAACGTACTTTTCCCGCCAGGGTCGCTGCCTCCAAGAGGGCACGCAGCTCCCGGTAGCGGGCATCAGTCGACACGCTGGGCGGGAATTGCCTGGCTTTTATCGAGATATATTTAAAGCGTGGAATCCGGTCACCTTCAGCCAGGGCGCGGCTCCACAGGGGGAGGGGGGTGTTGTGGCTGCGAGGGTGGCCAGTCCTCACCCTGTCACGGTGGGTATCGAGGAGAGGCGTGAGCGTGGAGCGGTTCTGGCCCAGTTTACCCCCGCTCCGTCGGAATTGCTCAAAGGACCTACGGCCCGGGTCCCTTCCCGAGAGCCGGCCCCACGCAACATGAGCCGCCTTTCCGAGATGCCCATGATGCGGAGAGGAGCGTACTGTACAGGCTGATCCTGTACACTCTACACTTCCTCGCCCTTGTCGTCCGTCCGGACATGCCCTGGCGGTCCGTGTCACCACCTGATGGCAGGTGTGGTCCTCAGTGGAGGTCTCTCTATAAGGGAGTCCTACCCCTTTACATCGGGGACCTGGGGTGGAGAGTGTTGCACATGGCTGTGGCCTGTAACAGGTACTTGAGCCGGTTCACGGACTCGCCAGCGCTTGTCACTTCTGTGGCGAGGAAGAGACCGTGTTCCATTTGTACATGCAGTGTGAGAGGTTGCAGCCCCTGTTCGACTATCTGAAGGGCCAGGAGAGGGAACACGCGGTGTCCACGGAGACTTTGGAGGCCTTCCGTGAACGCTGGTCGCCGTGGGAGGTCGAGTGTTTTGTTGATAAAGTTGGCGTTATATTAATTTGATGATCGATTGTTTGTAAATTGTCAACATAGTCTTTGATTGTGTTAATACAATCATGTTTATTTTTATTTTTTTGAATAAAAGTATTTGTGTAATTTTTTAAATGAGGCACCAGCGTGATGGGAAATGTAATCTGTCCCCCACCACAATGTCTACAACTCCCCTGAGCCACCGGGCACTGCCAGGTCCAATGACCAGGGACCAGCTCAGTGGCTCCCCCTGTAGGCCGGCAGTCTGACCGTGGGTCCAGCAACAAGGGGCTGGCTCAGTGGCTCCCCCTGTAGGCCGGCAGTCTGACCGCGGGTCCAACCAGCAGGGACCGGCTCAGTGACTTCCCCTGAAGCCATGATCTGCTGGTCCGGGTCAAGGACTACGTTCTCCTGAGAACTTTTCCCTGTAGCTCAGAACCTCAAGTCCTGGCAACATCTTTCTAAATCCTTTCTGCACTCAAAGGTCGAAAACTTCCACAGAATTGAGAAGGGGACCAGAGCAGCCTCGTTAAAATCATTCCAATAATCCCGTTTCTCAAGCTGTTAACATTTAGGTGAATTATCAATTCATATTGTGGAACATGGGAATGCTGGAATTTAGACCATAATTAAGTTCAATTAATTGTGCAGAAATTCTAATGAACATGTGAATATATAACAAACCATATAACAATTACAGCACGGAAACTGGCCATCTCGGCCCTTCTAGTCCGTGCCGAACACTTACTCTCACCTAGTCCCATCTACCTGCACTCAGACCATAACCCTCCATTCCTTTCCCGTCCATATACCTATCGAATTTATTTTTAAATGATAAAATCGAACCTGCCTCCACCACTTCCACTGGAAGCTCATTCCACACAGCTACCACTCTCTGAGTAAAGAGGTTCCCCCTCATGTTACCCCTAAACTTTTGTCCCTTAATTCTCAAATCATGTCCTCTTGTTTGAATCTTCCCTACTCTCAATGGAAAAAGCTTATCCACGTCAACTCTGTCTCCCTCTCATTATTTTAAAGACCTCTATCAAGTCCCCCCTTAACCTTCTGCGCTCCAAAGAATAAAGAGCTATCTTGTTCAACCTTTCTCTGTAACGTAGGTGCTGAAACCCAGGCAACATTCTAGTAAATCTCCACTGTATTCTCTCTGTTTTGTTGACACCTTTCCTATTATTTGGCGACCAAAATTGTACACCATACTCCAGAATTGGCCTCACCAATGCCTTGTACAATTTTAACATTACATCCCAACTTCTATACTCAATGCTCTGATTTATAAAGGCCAGCACACCAAAAGCTTTCTTTACCACCATATCTACATGAGATTCCACCTTCAGGGAACTATGCACAGTTATTCCTAGATCCCTCTGGTCAACTGCATTCCTCAATTCACTACCATTTACCATGTATGTCCTATTTTGATTTGTCCTGCCAAGATGTAGCACCTCAAACTTATCAGCATTAAACTCCATCTGCCATCTTTCATCCCACTCTTCCAAATGGCCTAAATCTCTCTGTAGACTTTGAAAATCTACTTCATTATCCACAACACCACCTATCTTAGTATCATCTGCATACTTACTAATCCAATTTATCACATCATCATCCAGATCATAAATGTATATGACAAACAACAGTGGACCCAACACAGATCCCTGAGGCACCCCACTAGTCACCGGCCTCCAACCTGACAAACAGTTATCCACCATTACTCTCTGGTATCTCCCATTCAGCCACTGTTGAATCCATCTTGCTACTCCACCATTAATACGCAACAATTGAACATTCTCAACCAACCTTCCATGTGGAACCTTGTCAAAGGCCTTACTGAAGTCCATATAGACATCCACCACTTTACCCTCATCAATTTCCATAGTAACCTCTTCAAAAAATTCAAGAAGATTAGTCAAACATGACCTTCCAGACACAAATCCATGTTGACTGTTCCTAATCAGACCCTGTTTATCCAGATGATTATATATATTATCTCTAAGTATCCTTTCCATTAATTTGCCCACCACTGACGTTAAACTAACAGGTCTATAATTGCTAGGTTTACTCTTAGAACCCTTTTTAAAGAATGGAACAACATGCGCAGTACGCCAATCCTCCGGCACCATTCCTGTTTCTAATGACATTTGAAATATTTCCGTCATAGCCCCTGCTAATTCTACACTAACTTCCCTCAATGACCTTGGGAATATCCTGTCAGGACCTGGAGACTTATCCACTTTTATATTTTTCAAAAGTGTCAGTACATCCTCTTCTTTGATCCTCATAGTTTCCATAGCTACTCTACTAGTTCCCCTTACCTCACATAATTCAATATCCTTCTCCTTGGTGAATACTGAAGAAAATAAATTGTTCAATATCTCCCCCATCTCTTTTGGCTCTGCAGATAGCTGTCCACTCTGACTCTCTAATGGACATCACACGCTGCCGCAGTGGTGAGTAAGGCAAGGCAGTGCCTTTACCACCTCAGGCAATTGAGGAAATTCAGAGTGTCTCTGAGGATCCTCCAGTGCTTCTACTCAGCGGCTGTGGAAAGCATTTTGTCCGGAAACATCACAATTTGGTTTGGGAACGGCTAGGCCCAGGACAAAAAGGCTCTGCAGAGAGTTGTGCGTTCGAACTTCACTCGCCCCCCTGCAGGAACTATACATCAGAAGGTGCAAATCCAGGGCCAACAAGATCATGGGGGACCCCTTCCACCCTAGCAACAGACTGTTCCAGCTGCTACGGTCAGGCAAACGCCTCCATTGCCATGCTGTGAAAACGGAGAGGATGAAAAGGAATTTCTTCCCAGAGGCCATTAGGACTGTAAACTCCTATCTCACCAGGGACTAACTTACTGTACCAATTTACTGTTGTGTGGTGTCTTTTTTAAATTGCTGTTTTTTTCTCTTTTTTCCTCCCACAAATATGTAATATGTGAATATGTGATTCTGTTCCATTCCGTTTTGTAGTTTTTTGCACAATCCGCAAGCATTGTCACTTTTCATTTCACTGCACATCTCGTATGCGTAGGTGACGAATAAACTTGACTTGACTTGACTAGTCGTGGGGGTGGGGGATTGGGAGGGGGGGGGGGCTCACAAGTGAAATAGCTTAGGGCCTCTCTTCATCTACATCCGGCCCTGCCAGTCACGTCGACCAGCAAGAGATTGTGTCCTGAGAAAGACGTCGGCAGCAATACAAATACAACAAGAAGAAACTAATAGCAATATTAAGCTGGGTGATTACATTATACAATGAAATAAACAAACTACAGTGAGCAAACTGCACAGATACATCAAAGTCCAAAGTGGTCCGGTGCTGATAGTTCTGTGGTTCAAACCAAGCAGGGTAGGACAGGAAACCAAAGTTCTAATAGTCCAATATAGGCTGTGGGCCGAGGAGCTTTTTTGTGCAAGTTCGTGACCCAACTCACCGAACTACATGAAATTCTCACATATTGTGTAAAAATATTATATAAATCACCCCTGAAACTCATCAAAAACAAATCTTGCACATATTTAATAAATTAGAGAAAAACCTGAAAATGTTCATGTAGCTTTCGTCCAATCAAAGCACGTTTAACATTGCGTCGGACGCCAATTGGCCAATTACGCACTTTGTTTCAGACTAGCTAAGCAGGGAGCACATATCATGGCTGAGAGTACTTCTACTGATTGAAACATTGTGAATCAACTGGAACTCGAAGGTAAGATCTAAAGTCTGAATTTATGAAAATTAATCTGTATGGACTTTAATTAATTTAATTGCACCCTTTTATAATTTGAAAAAATGAGATTTGGAGGCTGTACATTCATTCATTCATGAAGTTGAGGGCCTAAACTATGTGTACCCATAGCAAAGTAAAATTAAAAATTTCACTAATGCCAGCTTGTTGTAGTCTAATAAGTCTTTAACATCTAATCTCGGAGCTGCCTGCGATAACTTACCGAGGAAAAGTGCTGCGACCGCGGGGCCTATGTACTTAACATAGTGAAGCCGTGGTCTCAATTAAGAAGCGGCTGATTCGCGAACGTGGAGTGTGTTTGGATCATCTTTGCAGGGGTGGGGAGGCTGTACATAGTGCCATCCGTAGCGGCTGTTTCCAGGCCCCGACCACGGGAGAACAACGGAGGAATATTGACTGCACTTTATAGGCTTCCATCGGAGTGATAAATGGTCAGAAATAGTTGATGTTTATGTAGAAATGAATTGGTGTATGTGAACTTGAACTTGAACTAATTTATCTATGGTAGTAACAGTGTTAGTCTCATTAACATTAAGAAGAAGTTGACATTTTATGAATTGAAGTCCATGCAGACTTAATGACGATGAGATGGGGGTTTTCTGTAGCCTCTGCCCCTCCAATTGAACTTGAACTAACTTATCTATGGCAGTAAATTACAGTGTAAGTCTCATTGACATTAAGAAGAGATTGACATTTTATAAATTGAAGTTCATGCAGACCTAAGTAATATGAGATATTTTTTTCTGCAGCTTCTGCTCCTCCACTCTTCAGAGCCTGTCCACACAAAAGTGTTTTGTGTGGACATGCACTGTAGGCACTGTGCCATAATGAACACTCATTTGATCATTTGCAGATTTGCCATCCCATCTACCTGGACATTAGTACATGTATAATTTCCCCATTGATATGTTGATATTGTCTTACATAATATAAAACATGAAAAGATGTAAAATACTCCCTGACACATTTTATCTTCTATTATTAGGAGGCAGCAGTGTATCCCGGGTTATCATGCAGAGTGCTATTGTCACTTCTGCAACATAACAATAAATCGAGCTATAGCAAGGTCTAGAAGGATGAAAGGTAATGATGGGACTCAAACAACAATTAATTTTATTTACGGTCATATGATGTTACTTTGAAAAATGAAAAGATATATTTGAAGATGTTGATTTATTTTACTTTTCATTCCTTTTCTGTTTTCTTTTTCCTCTTTCAATTGAGTTCAAGACGCTGAAAAGCCTGAAGCAGGTGAATCACCTCAAGAGGCAGTTCCTGATGGTGAAGCAGATGAGCCGGCCCCAAAGAGACTGCTTTGATCCATGACAAGTGATGGTCAACAAATATGGACATGGGTGGAAAATTGTAGGTGGTGAATTGGACATTGACTGGGGGTGATCTGCCTCCAGCCCCAAGCACCTTGCTAGAATTAACATACTGTTCATGCAAGAAAACAAACTGTGAGAAATCAAGTACAGGGAAGGAAGATGCTCGTGTCAACAGCATGGTGAGCCATGTACAGATTTATGTCAGTATGTTGACTGCAGAAACTCTATTACTGCAAAAGACTTGGAATCTGATGAAGAATATTCAGATGAAGATCAGATGTAATGTAAACAAATAAATTGGGGAAATAAATGATTATATAAAGTTTTATTTTAATGTCGATCGTTTCACTGTTTATTTGATCAAATTATTTAAACAATGAGTGAATTTCTTATGATAATGGCGTGCTGGTGAATGACAGTGCAACAGTCCACCCACCCATCCACACATACATACATACACACACATACGCACACACACATCCATCCGTACGCACACTTCCATGCATGCACACACACAAACATGCACACATACATCCACGCATCCACACACACATCCGCACACACACACACATCCACACATCCATCCGCACGCAGACATACATGCACACATCCATCCACACATATACATCCACACACACACACACATTAACACATACATCCACACATACTTCCACACATTTACATCCACACATCTACAGATACACGTTTGACAGGTATACACAGACACACACACACAAACTACAGAACTACAGATACTCAAACAATGCAACACTTTTAGGGTTCTTTTAGGTTAAAGCTAATAGCCCTCATTTGCAAAGGCACCATGGTGGGGAGGGGGGGGGGGGGTTCTCTAACATAAATATAGGCTCATTGTAGCATAAAAATAATACTCATCGAGTAAACATCAGAGCATTCGATTCTTGGTCAGCATGTGACATTTACATCAGAAATAAGACAGGTCTCTTACAGGACTGTCCCCCAGCCTGGCACTGCCCCAGTCCCACTATGGCCATGACCCCCACTCTCCCCACTATGGCAGTCAGTGGGGTTTAGTAAACGGGGGATCCCAGAGGATCTGTCCTGACCCATTAATTAGGCAGGTTCATGAGCCCTTAAAACCTGGGACCTCTGCTGCAGTCTCATTCATTTTCCTATTAAAGCGACTGGAAGATGCCTTGCAGGTCTGTCCCCCAGTCTGGCACGGCCCCAGTCCCACTATGGCCGTGACCCCCACTCTGCACACTGGCAGTCAGTGGGGTTTAGTAAAGGGAGGAACCCACAAGAACTGCCCTCACCCATTAATTAGGCTGGTTCAGGAACAGGACCTCTGGAGCAATCTCATTCAAAAAACACTCACAATTATATTCATTATATTATTTTTATATAATATAATTATACTTAATTATATATGGTTACAGTCATATTTACGTCATATATATATATATATAGGTATAATATATAGGTGTGCATATATATAGGTATAATATATAGTTTAAATGGACTGCAACACAGAAATAGGCTGCCCATGGTGTAATATGCGTAATGGCCACTAGATGGCGTTTACTTTCCCGATCTCATTTTTTAATAAGTTTAATTAATTAATGTGCAACTTTTGACACTGACGAGTTATGACTTCCTTCTCAATTTAGGATACCTTTCAAACGTGTATCTGTGGATGTGTGTATGTACGTGTGGATGGATGTATGTGTGCATGTATGTGTGGATGTGTACATGTATGTCTGCGTGTGAATGGATGTGTGGATGTGTACATGTATGTCTGCGTGTGAATGGATGTGTGGATGTGTGTGTGTGCGGATTTATGTGTGCATGTATGTGTGTGTTTGCATGCATGGAAGTGTGCGTACGGATGGATGTGTGTGTGGATGTGTGTATGTATGTATGTCTGTGTGGATCGGTGGGTGGAATGTCGCAGTCATTCACCAGCACGCCATTATCATAAGTAATTCACTCATTGTTTAAATAATTTGACCAAATAAACAGTGAAACGATCGACATTAAAATAATCATTTATTTCCCCAATTTATTTTGTTTACATTACATCTGATCTTCATCTGAATATTCTTCATCAGATTCAAAGTATTTTGCAATAGTTCAAGTTCAAGTGGAGGGTCAGGCAGAGGCTACAGAAAAGAAAATCTCATAGTCATTAAGTCTGCATGGACTTCAATTCATAAAATTTCAACCTCTTCTTAATGTTAATGAGAATAACAATAGGTTACTACCATAGAAAAATTAGTTCAAGTTCACATACACCAATTCATTTCTACAGAAACATCAACCATTTCTGACCATTTCTCACTCCAATGGAAGCCTATAAAGTGCGATAAATATCCCTCCGTTTTTCTCCCGTGGTCGGGGCTTGGAAATTGGCTGCTGCGGACTGCACTATGTACAGCCTCCCCCCGCAGAGATGATCCAAACACACCCCGCGGCTCCGTGTTCGCGAATCGGCCACTTCTTAATTGAGACTGCGGCTTCACTATATCAAGTACCTAGGCCCCGCGGTCAGAGCACTTTTTCCCGGAAAGTTATCGCAGGCAGCTCCGAGATTAGATGTTAAAGACTTATTAGACTACAACAAGCTGGCATTAGTGAAAATGTGTAATTTACTGTGTTATGGATACACATAGTTTAGGCCCTCAACTTCATGAAAGAGTGAGTGAGTGAATGAATGAGTGAATGAATGAGTGAATGAATGAGTGAATGAATGAGTGAATGAGTGAGTGAATGAATGAGTGAATGAGTGAATGAGTGAGTGAGTGAATGAGTGAGTGAGTGAGTGAGTGAATGAATGAAGGAATGAATGAGTGAATGAGTGAATGAATGAGTGAATGTACAGCCTCCAAATCTAATTTTTTCACATTATAAAAGGGTGCAATTAAATTAATTAAAGTCCATACATGTGAGGAAGGGGTTAATAGGTATAGTTGATTTAAACTAAGCAGCACGAACACCCGACAATACACAGATAGATAATAGCCGTGAGTACAAATGGTGACATTTCAAGGATGAGAAAAAAGGAGATAGCGACAGCCCAGCAAAGAAGTAGGGTAAGGGTCATGAGCAACTCTCTGTGCGCATGGGCAATGAACTTACATGAATATGTACACACGCCCATCATGATAAGATGTCTCATTTAAATGCACATGCGATGTATGATCTGGGAGGTACACTGGGCGTTGCGGGGCGTTACGGGGCATTACGGTTAGATTGTGCACCTCAGTGCTCTGATTGGAAGGAGCCCGAAGGGGAGGAATTAAAGGTGTAAACCATTGTAAAATGGTGTGAATTAAAGAGAGTGACTTTCCTGGTCTCGGTGTGTCTTGATAGGGGAGACACCCGACTCTGCAGACTTGCTAATAAAT
>JAXLNO010001196.1:0-37187 GCA_038087875.1 Malacoraja senta | reverse complement strand
TTTAAACTAGCTTACTCAATTTAACTGCAACAACTGCATCTTATTTTATATCAATCTTAACTCGTTGTGCTATGCTTTGTTGCTTATTGTAAGTTTTATTGTTGATTTTTTAATTACATGTGCTTTGTTGCTTATTGTATGTTTATTACTGATATGTGATGTAAGGTAACCGTGAGTGTCTTGAAAGGCGCTATTAAACAATATGTATCATTATTATTATTATGTGTTCACATTGACATTATAAGAAAGAGCATCAACTCCATGGCTGTCTGAAGGGGGGGTGCGACCGCACCCCCCCCCCTTATTTTCCCCAGAGTAAGAAAAAGTCCCCAGAATTTTTTTTAAAAAATCGGAGCACAATCAACATTTCCACTTTGTGGGAAATCGCCCGAAATTCTGGTTCCGGCCACTGGGGGAGAAAGAAAGGCGCCCATCCGCGCCTGCGCAGTTGGGGAAGCGACGCAAAATGACGCCATCTCTCCGCGCGTGCGCAGTGGGCCCGGGCGGGATCAGTGCCATTTGTGCTTCACCCATTGAGCTCGATGCCTCGTGTCTACTCCAGGTAAGTAGGGGTAGGGGTAGGGTGCGGCGTCTGCCCGCCCGGTCCAGCGTTTGCATCCGCGGTGTCCAGGCCGGGGGGGGGGGGGTGCGGGTGCGGTGTCTGCCCGCCCGGTCCAGCGTTACCATCCGCGGCGTCGGAGCTTCGCCAACGGCCAGTAGGGCGACCAGGAGACCGTCCTCCCATCGCCGGGCGTGAGCGGCTGCAACCCCAACACCAGACGCCGCTGCGACGGGGCCCGCTGCCGTCGCCTCCCCCCACCGCCAGGGCCCAAGCCATCTTCCGCCCATGCCACCCCCGCCGACCCCCACTGGGCCCACGCCACCTTCATCTCCCCCCTCCCCGCTGGGCCCACGCCACCTTCATCTCCACCCCTCCCCGCTGAGCACACGCCACCTTCATCTCCCCCCCCCTGCTGGGCCCACGCCACCTTCATCTCCCCCCCTCCCCGCTGGGCCTGCGCCACCTTCATCTCCCCCCCCCCCCGCTGAGCCCACGCCACCTTCATCTCCCCCCCCCCGCTGGGCCCACGCCACCTTCATCTTCGCCCCCCCCGCCAGAAAGAGGGGGGATGTGAGAGGGGGAGGGGGAGAGAGGGGAAGAGGGAGAGAGATGGGGGAGGGGAGAGGGAAAGGGGGAATATCTTTAATGAGATTGTAAAATTGAGGTAGGTTTTAGAGCTATTATATTTTTTCCTCATGAATAATATCAAATAATATCAAACAATTGGAACTGCTTTCTTTGCCTTGATAACAATACTGAAAAATATGAATTCCAAAGTTTGACTCTTTTTGCAGCATATTTTTATTATAATTTGAATATTACAAAAATCTGCATGTTTTCATGGTCATCATGGATCTGTCTGCAGTAATGCAGCAGTCCGTTGATGATGTTGCTGCTGTGGAAGCTAGGCAGAATATGGAGTTGGAAGATCTCCTTGGTGCAGTAAAAACCAAACGTTTTATGATTCTATATCATGAGTTCTTACAAGAATTGTGAAAACTTCACATATATGCAGCCTATCAGTAAAATATTTTTTGAATACATGTCATGTCTTAAGTCCTGTTAATGATAATATTGGCCAAATAAAAATATGTCACAAAATGGAGAATCTCTGTATTTGCAAAACCTGTTTGTCCACTTTCTGTGGAAGGTTGCAAGCTGTGAGTCACGCTCCAAGGAGTCTGGACCCTAGATGGAAGTTGAGGATAAGGCGAGGTCCAAATGTCTCTCCTTTTGTTTATATGTATGAGGGTTTTGTAGAAGAGCTAAGAGGTGTTGCATATGCATGATTAGGTTTGGTCAGATAGGGGGGTGTTGTAAAGTACTGTTAATTATGTTGCAGAATGTTTGTGCTGTTATCTTGTGAAGTGTGAAGCCTTGTTCAAATTGTTTATACTACCTGGAGAAATGTTTCTATTCTTTTGTAAACTGTCTTCCTGCTAGAACTTTCTGTAGAAACAATGTAATGGTGAATTTTGTGATTGGGTTCGGGAACTGTCAATAGCTATAATCGAATCAAGATTCAAGAGAGTTTATTGTCATGCGTCCCAGATAGGACAATGAAATTCTTGCTCGAACTTCTCTCGAGCATGAAGGAGAGTTACATAGACATCCTAGGACCATGTGTCGACCATGCTGCAAGTTTGAGTCAAGTGCAAACACTTCTAAACTCGCAAATTAGGTCCCCGCAGTGGGACAGGCCCTTTAGTTGATCCAGTGTTGGACTCGGTGTTTTACTGACCCACATGCCCACCAATCGAGGCCCACCTGGCTCCTGGCCCCGCCCCCCGCTCAAGTACGCTCGCGCCATGCCTCCCGCAGCCGGACTCCCATGTCCGCCTGCTCCAACCCCCCCCCCACCGCCCCCCTCCCGTACAAATGCGAAGAAAGAACGAGCGTTCTGCAGATCGGGAGGTCACAGCAGGTTACAGCTGGTCACCGGAGGCCACCGGCTTCTGAATCCTTTCCGTATCCCCCGCCCGATGGTAGAACATGGCTGCCCCTCCCTTCCTCCCGCTGCAAACCCAACGCGCTGCCAGTTGCGCCGCTCACAAGTCCTTTGATAAAAACCTTGCGATCCCCCCCCCTCTCTCCTCTCTCTCTCCCCCTCCTCTCTCTCTCTCCCCCTCCTCTCTCTCTCTCTCCCCCACCTCTCTCTCTCTCTCCCCACCTCTCTCCCCTCCTCTCTCTCTCTCTCCCCCTCCTCTCTCTCTCCCCCTCTTCTCTCACTCTCCCCCTCCTCTCTCTCTCTCCCCCACTCCTCTCTCTCTCCCCCACTCCTCTCTCTCTCCCCCCTCCTCTCTCTCCCCCACCTCTCTCTCTCTCCCCCACCTCTCTCTCTCTCCCCCACCTCTCTCTCTCTCCCCCACCTCTCTCTCTCTCTCCTCTCCCCCCTCCTCTCCCCCCCTCCCTGTTCCCCTCCCTGTTCCCCCCTCCCTGTTCCCTCCCTCCCTCCCTCTCCCCCCCTTCTCTCTTTCTCTCTTTGCCCTCACTCTCTACCCCCCCTCCCTCTCTAGACGCGCCTGCAAGTTCGGGGCTATGCGTCAGTAGATAGGGCGGTTATGGGGTAATAGGAGCAAATTAATAATATTGATATATTGACAAGGGGGGGTAGTTAGCGTGTGTGCGGAGGGGTAGTTAGTGTGTGGGGGTGGTTAATGTGTGTGACGCCACATGCCGCCCCCCCCCCCCCCCCGCAACCGCACGTTGGGGGAACATACCTAATGGGTCTGCACTTGGTCTAGTTCTCCTTAATTCTACCACAACCAATGAAGTAGCTGCTAAAGCTATTGCCAACCTCTCAGAAGCTGTACCTCATACAGAATCACTTTAAACTGGGTCCAACATACAAATATGGTGCCTTGTATAAGAATGGATGCTGGCGAATATTTAACCCTGACTGGTTTCGAGCATATCCCTGGCTTGTATATAGCGATCATGTGGATGGCGTCTTTTGCCTACCTTGTGCCTTGTTTGTGAACAACAGGAAATCACTTGTCGTCAAGTCAAGGTAAGTCAAGTCTATTTGTCACATATACATACAAGATGTGCAGTAAAATGAAAGTGACAATGTTTGCGGATTGTGCAAAACAACGGAACAGGTGCTCCTGAATGTATATTGCCATTTACCACTACTACTAATGCAAGGGCATTCGTTGGCCTTGCCCTGTAAACCAACCCTGGTTCTGCAAATCCTGTCATGCCACCCCCCTTTTTGAAAAGCTTTGTACGGACCTGAACTCCATCTATCTCCTGGTGCCCTAGAATGAAGTCCAAGTCTACAACATTCCATTCAAATGTTATCCTTGTGGCGATAAACTTAACGATAAGCGGCAGGCAGTTTGCGCAAAAATGCTCTGCCGTAGAAAGAGGAAGTTTGCACAGACGTGGCCCAAGTTCGATTCCCGGTCAGGGAAGTGTGTTTCTAGGGGGCGCTGCTGGTAGAGCAGCCTCCTCGCAGCGGCAGAGACCCGGGTGCTCTCTGTGTGGAGTTCACATGTTTTCCCCGTGACTGCGTGGGTTTCCTCCGGGTATTCCAGGTTCCTCCCCCATCCTTAAAAACGCGTGGGTTTGTAGGTAAATTGGGTCGCTGTAAATTGCCCCAGCTCTTTTGAGACTTTAGAGATACAGCATGGTAACAGGCCCTTCGACCCACCGAGTACATGCCGAAAAACAATTAACCTACCGCTTTTAACCGCCTTTGGAATGTGGGAGGAAACCGAAGATCTCGGAGAAAACCCACGCGGTCTTAGGGAGAACGTACAAACTTCATACAGACAACACCCATAGCCAAGATTGAACCCGGGTCTCTGGCACTGTAAGGCAGCAACTCTACTGCTGAGCCACTGTGCTGTGTATGAGAAAGTGGGAGTGGATGAGAAAGTGGGATAACATAGAACTAGAGTGATTTAGTCTTCTTCTTCAACCTTTTCAAAAGAAGGATATCGACCTGAAACGTCACTTATCCATGATCTCCAGAGATGCTGCCTGGCCCGCTGAGTCACTTGGTGACCTTTCGTGTAAACCAGCATCTGCGGTTCCCTGTTTCTACATGAACCAAGTATGGTGCTGCCAGGGTCGTGCTGACTAACACAGAAATGTACGGCAAGGATCAGAGTGTGAGACGGGACCGGTCCTGACAAGATCACCTTGTACATGATTGTGAATCCACAGGAAAAACTGGAGTTACTCCAAAGGCAAACTTTCCACGAGTAGATTAAAGGGGCTGTCCCACTGTACGAGCTAATTCAAGAGCTCTCCCGAGTTTAAAAAAAAATCAAACTCATGGTAAGCAAGTAGAATGTACGTAGCGGGTAGGTCGGAGCTCGGGACGTCTCTTAGCGGCTCGTAACGCTAACGGCAGGTCCTCGGGAAAAGCGGTAAGCTCGTGAAGACTCGTGAAGATTTTTCAACATGTTGAAAAATGTCCACGAGTGCCCCGAGTACCTACGAGCGGCTATTACCGTAATTCTCCGAGTTCGAATCAGGGGAAACTTGGGAGAACTCTTGAGTTAGCTCGTACAGTGGGACAGCCCCATAAGGGTGAAAGGTTGAGGTCACGCGTGTATATAGATTACGGACCTCTTTATAACATATTTCGGACGGACTGAGCTGCCGACCTTCACCGCCAGGCCAGACTGCCAACACCACCCTTGGCCCACACCGCCACTCCTGCTGCTGCCACGCCGCTCGTACTGCCACTACCACCAGCCTTTCATGTGGTCATAAATGAAAGGAGCAGAATTAGGTCCATTCGGCCCATTGTCAACTCTGCCATTCAATCATGGCTGATCTATCTTTCCCTCTCAACCCCATTCTCCTCCATTCTCCCCGTAACCCCTGACACCCGTACGAATCAAGAATCTATCTATCTCTGCCTTCAAAATATCCACTGACTCGGTCTCCACAGCCCTCTGTGGCAATGAATTCCACAGATTCACTGCCCTCTGACTAAAGAAATTCCTCCTCCTCTCCATCCGAGAGGAACGTCCTTTTATTCTGAGGCTATAGCCTCTGGTCCTGGACTCTCCCACTAGTGTAAACATCCTCCCTGCATCCACTCTATCCAAGCCTTTCACTATTCAGTAAGTTTCACTGAGATCGTCTGAACTCCAGCGAGTACAGGCCCAGTGCCTGTTGTGCCAGTGGGTTGGCTGGACGGGAGGTTACGAGGTTAGTTTCCATTTTGTTCACAGTGGGCGTGTAGATCTCTGGAAATGGAAGTGATGTATCTCCCGGGATTAGAACTATCTTCCAGCTTGCTGGGTGGGGTCAGTTCTTAATATAGTCTTTGCATCTGCCGATCTTTAGTGCTGTCTACACATTTTGTTTAATTATGTTCTTCTGACCGAGAGATAAATAAATTTGTCTTTGATCACTAGTTCTGCTGTGGATTTAACCACTGTGCAATGTCGGGATATTTATAGCTTCGTCCCTGGAGACTTTGTGTATAATTAGATCTGAATCATCATTACTCCATGGTGGGTCCCAGGTTGAGATGTTGATTTTAAGACTTTAGATTTTAGATTTTAGAATTTAGAGATGCTCTAAATAGCAGGGCTCTCTGGAGCACAGAAACAGGCCCTTCGGCCCACCGAGTTTGTGCCCACCACCGATCGGCCCACACACTAGCACCATCCTACTCACTAGGGATAATTTATGATTTTACCAAACCTGCAAACCTGTATGTCTTTGGAGCGAGAGGGGAAACCGGAGCTCACTGAGAAAACCCACACAGGTCACGGGGAGAACGTACAGACTCTGTACAGACAGCACCCGCAGGTCAGGGTCGAACCCGGGACTCTGGCGCTGTGAGGCAGCAGCTCTACCGCTGCGCCACTGTGCCGCCCCATTTACATAATGTTGGCTTGCACTGATGGCCTTCTTCTGCTATTGAATGCAAGCTAATCTTGTGCATGTCCCATCTCCCCACTTCACTGACAATCTCCCCCCCCCACACTTCCGGTCTGTGATTTGTTGCATTAAAGTGAGAAACATTTGGCACATTGGCACAGCGGTAGAGTTGCTGCCTTATAGCGCTAGAGACCCGGGTTCAATGCTGTCTGTGCGGAGTTTGCACGTACTCCTTGTGACCGCGTGGGATTTCTTCCCACATCCCAAAGAGGTGCAGGTTTGTAAGTTAATTAGGTTTGGTAAAATTGTACATTGTCCTTAATGTGTAGGATAGTGCTGGTGTACCGAGGTGATCATTGGTTCGCAGGTTGACATGGACCCGGTGGGCCGAGGGGCCTGTTTCTGCACTGTATCTCTAAACTGAAAGAAATGACCCAACTCCAGCACGGTCTAATGTAGTGGTGTAGGTGGAGGAAGTAAGATGTTGCTGGCGGTTCCCTGGTTTTAACTGGATGGAGAAGAAGTTGGAGTGAATTTCCAACCAGCTAGAGACATGTAGCAAGCGGTGGCTAAACAGACTCATGCACATGGAGGGAAAGACTTGAGGAATGTCCTAAATCCTGGAATAAAATAAAACTGTTCCAGGAACTCAGCGGGGCGGCCAGCATCTGTGAAGAAAACATGACGTTTCAGGTCGGGATCCTGTTGGAGTGTGGAACAGACACAACTGTTCCACACAAGGTATCTAGAATGGTTACAACTCCTCCTGAAGTCCCACCCCAATGGTTCAATGGTTCTTTATTGTCACAGAGGCACTGGATATTATTGGGAGCAATTCTGGGCACCATATCTGAGGAAGGATGTGCTAGCTCTGGAGAGGGTCCACAGGAGGTTTACAAGAATGATCCCAGGAATGAGTAGGTTAACCTATGATGAGCGTTTGTCGGCACTGGGCCTGTACTCACTGGAGTTCAGAAGAATGAGGGGGAACCTCATTGAAACATACAGAACAGTGAATGGCTTGGATAGAGTGGATATGGAAAGGATATTTCCACTAGTGGGAGAGTCTAGGACTAGAGGTCAGAGCCTTAGAATTAAAGGATGTTCTTTTAGGAAGGAGATGAGGAGAAATGTATTTAGTCAGAGGGTGGTGAATCTGTGGAATTCTTCGCCACAGATGGCTGTGGAGGCCAAGTCAGTGGATATTTTTAAGTCACAAGTCAGTCACATTTATTTATATAGCACATTTAAAAAACAACTCTCGTTGGCCAAAGTGCTTTACATTTGTTATAAGAATAGCACAACAAAACAAACTACATACATATATACATGAGGCCCTCACTCAGAGGACGTCAGGAAAGGCTTGGGAGTATAGATAAGTCTTTAGTCTTGACTTAAAAGAGTCGATGGAGGGGGCGGTTCTGATGGGAAAGGGGATGCTGTTCCACAGTCTAGGGGCTGCAACCGCAAAGGCGCGGTCGCCCCTGAGCTTATGCCTAGACCGTGGGATATTCAGTCACCCCAAGTCGGCCGATCTGAGGGGCCTGGAGGTGGAGTGGTGGGTGAGAAGACTTTTTATGTAGGTGGGGGCAAGCCCATTGAGGGCTTTGTAGACATGGAGGAGGATCTTGAAGTTTATACGGAACCGCACAGGGAGCCAGTGGAGAGAGGCCAGGATCGGGGTGATGTGGTCCCTTTTTCGGGTGCCCATCAGGAGTCTCGCTGCGGAGTTTTGGACCAGTTGCAGGCGGGACAGGGAAGATTGGCTGATGCCAGTGTAAAGGAATTTGCAGTAATCTAGGCGGGAGGAGATGAATGTGTGGATTACATCGTTGCACGAGCCTCATTATAAGAATAATTCGATATGGTGTCAGAAACGGGATACTTGTAAGCGGAAAAAAAAGAAGAAGCGGAAAGTGTATCGTTTTGGCGGAGAAATGGGAGATGAGCTGGCAGATATGGCGCAACCTACACCAACTGCTACGTTCACAATACAACCTCCAGAGCCATTCGATTTTACCAAGCCTCAAGAATGGGAGCGTTGGATCAGGAGATTCGACCGCTTTCGGCTTGCAAACAACTTAAACGCAACGTCGGAAGAAAACCAGGTGAACACGTTAGTGTATTGCATGGGCGATGAAGCCGAAGATGTGCTAAAGGGGCTAACGCTAACTGCAGATGAGAGGAAGATGTACACGGATGTCAAGGCGGGCTTTGATGCATTTTTTGTGCCTAAAAAGAATGTAATCTATGAAAGAGCCAAGTTCAATCAGCGTGTGCAACTGCCAGGAGAAACGGTGGATTCCTTCATCACTGCTCTATACGGATTAGCTGAACACTGCAACTATGGACAGTTACAGAACGAGCTGATGCGCGACAGGTTAGTGGTCGGGCTGAGAAACGTCTCATTGTCAGAAAAGCTACAGCTAGACAGAGACCTAACCCTTGGAACTGCTATAACAAAGACAAGGCAGTCTGAAGAAGTTAGACGACAGCGGTCTGACTTAAGAGGAGAAAATGGCGGTGCTAGCAAGTGCTCTAATGTCGATGCTGTGCATGCTAAAAGCTACAGAAAACCCAAATTTCCCTCAAAGACTCAGCCACAAGCACAAACACCAGGCAAAAATAAACTTAATACACGGCCACAGCCAGGTTCAAAGGCCTGTTATAGATGTGGAAAAATGCCCTTGCATGGAAAATGGGAATGCCCAGCTAAAGATGCTGTGTGTCACAACTGTGGCAAAAAGGGACATTATGGCAAAGTGTGCAGCAACAGTGCAAAATCTCTGAATGCTGTCACTACAGAGGAAGAAGAGAGCTTTTTCCTGGGAGCCGTGGATGCGGGAAAAGACCCGTGGACGGTGCAGCTACAAGTGAGACAAAAAAAAGTGTGCTTTAAAATAGTAAGATTAAACGAGAACTTACCAGTTTGAAGTTTGATCTGTATTTTATGAGGAGTTACGATGAGGGATTACGTGAAGAACCCGCTCAGTGCGCAGGCGCGGCATACTTCCAAGCAGCGGTGTGGAATCACAGATAGACACAGGTATTTGAAGTAAACATAGTAAAGAAAAGGAGACATCAATTTATTAGTTTGATCCATATAATGAGGGTGGGAGCGGAGGGCACGTAATCCCTCATCGTAACTCCTCATAAAATACAGATCAAACTTCAAACTGGTAAGTTCTCGTTTAATCTTATTATTTTACTTCGGAGTCACGTGAGTGACTTCGTGAAGATTTCAAAGCTCTGTGATTTCAAACCGTGTAACAGTTTTATTTCACTCACTGCCGAAGTTCTTGAGGGAGGAAGTGTTATCGTAATCAACCAATGAATCCGTTTCTCAAGAAACAAAAAAGGTATTTATTAACAATAACAAAATTAAATAGCTCCCCCGGGCTTTAAATTATATATTTGCAGCTTCTAATATTTTCTCTGCAAATAAATCTGGTTTCATCAACGGCTTATTATAAAAAGTTCTGAATGTCGTTTCCCTCGACCATCCTGCTGTATTCAGAATATGGTCAACCGGTACGTCCATTCTTTCTGCCGTTGATGTAGATGCTGCCCTAGTGGAATGAGATTTAAATGTATTAGTATCTATTCCGGCAGCCTTCAGTACCTGTTTGAGCCATCTTGCAATGGTTTGGCTCGTTACCCGGCCATGAGGTTTCTTGTGGCTGACCCATAAGGCTTTTTCACTCCCTCTGATATTGTGGGTTGTGTCTATATAATGTTGTAGATGGGTCACGACACACAACCGTGGCTCTTGTGGGTAGGCCCGGAATACCACCAGTGGATTAGCTGTTCCTGGCCTGCTTTGTTTCACCAGACCCTGTATGATGAATGTGATCTGATCTGGGGTGGTCACCATGTTTTCCAGCCTTAACTTGTGTAGTGACTGAACCCTCTGAGCGGATACGAGTGCCATCAACATGAGCGTCTTTAGTGTAGATTGCTCGAGGCTGAGGGATCTGGCTGGTGGCCATTCCCTGAGGTATGTCAGGACCACACTGATATCCCAAATATGGGTATACCTGGGTTTAGGGGGCTTGATATTATAAATACCCTTCATCAGTTTTACCACCAGTGGATGTGATCCCATTGCCTGTTGTCCTGCTGGTTTGAGATAAGCAGAAAGAGCACTTCGCGCTGTGTTGATGGCACTGTAACTGATCCCTTCATCATGGTGTAGATGGGCCAGGAACTCCAGTACGTTGGTGGCTGTGGCTGTTGCATACGTTGTTCCTGTTTCCTGGCAGTACTTCTCCCATTTTCTTATGCTGCTTAAGTACTGCCTCTTGGTGGATGTTCGAAGGGATGCCGACATGGTGGTGATGGTACGTTCGGACAATCCCAGTTCCAGATAAGGTCTATTCAAAACCTGCAACCCAGGAGTTTAATTTTCTCATGACATGGGTGGCTTATGCCTGTTACTGGGTGAGTTAATAATCCTGGATCACTGGGAAAGACCATTGGTGACTCAACCACCATGTCATGTAGAACCGGGAACCATGGCTGTGTAGGCCAGTCGGGCACCATCAAAATTCCAGAAGCAGAGTCCATCTGTATTTTGCGAAGTACCCGACTGATGAGGCAGAAGGGAGGGAAAGCATAGAAGAAGAACTTTCCCCAATCCAGCGTGAAGGCATCTAGCGCTGCTGCCTCTGGGTCTGGTTCCCAAGCGACATACATAGGTAACTGGTGATTTAGTCGTGATGCAAATAAATCGATATCTGGTGTTCCATACTGCTTAATAACTTTAGCCAAATACTTTAGGGTTTAACATCCATTCGATGTTATCATTGAATTTGCGTGACCTGGTGTCTGCCACTTTGTTTAGCTTACCTGGTAGATAAGTAGCTGATAGCCAAATATGTCTTTCGACACACCATTGCCAAATCACATTGACCAATTTGTCGCATGATAATGATTTTATGCCGCCCATATGGTTAATATAAGCCACCACCGTAGTATTATCAATTTGTAACCGAACATGCAAGTGCTGCATAGTAGATACATATGCTTTTAAACCATAAAAGGCTCCCAACATCTCTAGATATTTAATGCCCAGTGTCAGTAGTAACGATGACTCTAGGTTAGTCCATCTACCACCTGTGCTGGATATGGAGTTAGTTGCTCCCCAGCCTTGAGCACTGGCATCTGTTTGAAGAACTAAAGTAGGGTTAGTGATAATGATAGAGCTGACACTATGCGAAACATTTTCTGCCCACCACTGTAGCTCTGATATTGCTTCAGTGGGTAATTTCATGACACGATCATAGTGACCTGTATGTCGTTTCAGTGCCTGTACCTTTGCTCTTTGTAAATTTTGATAGTGCAAAGGTCCGAATTGTGTAGCCGGAAATGCTGCTACCATTTTCCCAATCACTCTTGCTACTTGTCGAATAGTTGGTCGTTTGTTGACCATTAAATTGTTGCATGATTGTGCTAATGCAACCATTTTTTCCTTTGGCAAGGTAACAGTCATATGGACTGAGTTAATTGTGAAGCCCAGGTAGTCCATGATAGTGGATGGCTTCAACTTAGATTTATCTGGATGTATGACGAACCCCAGAGTTTCGAGGAGCTGTTTTGTAGCTGATACTGCTGCCACAGCCAATTCCTTTGTTTTCCCTACTATCAGAATATCATCCAAATATGCCATGACAATATGTTTTTGTTTTCTTAGTATTGCCATGGCTATTTTCAATATTTTGGTAAATAATCTTGGTGCCGAAGTTAGCCCATTGGGCAATGCTTTGTACTGCCACAGCTGCCCCAACCAGATAAATTTTAGGTATCTGCAATGATCTTTGTGTATGGGGACTGAATAGTAAGCATCTTTAAGATCAATGCTTGCCATGAAATATCCTTTGGAAATCAGTTGTTTGGCAGTAACAAATGTTTCCATTTTGAAATGTATATACTGAACAAACTTATTTATTGATCTTAAGTCGATGAGGATGCGACATCCCCCATCTTTTTTGGTTTTAGTGCATATATTTGATACAAATTCCAAAGGTTCATGTTTGGTCTTTTCGATGACCCCCTTTGTGATAAGTCTCACCAGTTCAGCTTGTCCCTCACGTTTCTCTTTGACGGAGGGAGAAAATACCCTTTGGGGCCAATGCTGAACTGGCGGCGATTGTTCTGACATGAACTGAATTTTATATCCACTAATGCTGTTGAGTATATACTTGTCACTCGTGACAGTAAGCCATGCTTCTTTAAACAAGTGTAATCTCCCCCCTGTTAGTAAAGCACCGTTATTGTCTATATGCTGGCAGGAACCAGACCCACCTACCTCCATGGTTATTGGTGTTTCTTTTGTTTCCTGAGGTTTTTGTAAGGTTTGTTTGTCTGACGTGCTGGCGATGTTGGGGGGGTGGCGCATTTTCCATGGGGTCCGCTGTGGGCCCTGATCTAAAAAAGATCTTTGGGGATAAAATGCGGTCCCCGAGCTTTCACCAGTCCCATATTGAGGATGTCGACTGGTGGATGCCATGGGGTGCTGCCGCTTGGGTATTGCAGCTCTTGGTTTGCTCGTCCCGGGGCCTGCCCTCATGAGGCCGAAAGTTTTCGCTGCTTCCTCCATGTCCCTCAGTTTTTTATTGAGGTCTTTCCCAAATAACAGAGCATCCGTCTCTGCAGCTGGGGCTCTGCACAACCCAGCAAATTTGGGATTGAGGGCAGGTCTTATGTTTTCCTGCCGGAGATTGTTGATTTCAAATTGTGTGTTGCACATCAGTGCCAGCACATCCTGCTGGCACGTATCCATCTCCGTACTATCCACAGAACGAGCAAAGGCTGTTATGGCCGACGTCAGGAGCCTCAGGATCCGCTGTAGCTTGACTTCATGGTTACGCATGTTTGACCCCACGTGCCCCCAGATCTGGCTGTTCACAGTCTTCACTCTGAGGGCCTCACAGTTCTCTGGTGCTGTGTAAAGTTCAAGCGCCTCAAGCAGTACCTTCTCCTGCAAGGGCTTATTTGACAGATGATTTATGCTGGCCGCCATTTTTGGTTCCAGCGGTCTTCCAGCACGTGGGGTTGCTACATAGCGGTCCACGACACCCAGCAGCTCTTCCTGCTCCTGCACCCCTTGCATACTGCCGAATTCGTCCGCCAGCCCCTGTTCCAGACCAGCCCAACCCTGGTCACCAATGCTAGCCTCCAGTAATGAGGGAGCAGAGGGCAGTGCACAAGACACTGTGGAGGAGGTGCCTGACCTACCTCCGCGGGAACGCTCTTTCTGCGCATCCCGCTGGAGCATCTGCTCCAAGAGCTGTTGTAAGCTCTGGCGGCTGTCTCTCCTCCGTTTCGGTGGAGACATGTCCCCCTCCGACGAATCAGAAATGACCGGCCGGATACTTTTCCTCATGGCTTTCCTCCCTGTCCGCTGTGCAGGTATTAGCGGGACTGGGCTCGGCTCGGTCTCGGGGATAGCGGAGCGCTCTATGTGCGTTCCTGCCGCCTGTTGCTGCCCCCCTGAGATTGAACGCTCCTCTGGTGGAGATGAGCTGGGGGCAGTTCTCTTCGAGAGTCTTTTCTTTTGTGAACTCATTTTGTAAGTACACGTGACTCCGAAGTAAAATAGACACTGGTGCTGATGTCACCGCCATGCCAGCCGAGGTGTACCATGACAGTACAGGGGGGCATGATGTGAAGCACCTGGCAGTGCCGACATGCCCGTTGTTTGGGCCAGGGGGCAATGCACTCTCTGTCCTAGGTGTAGCCAGAGAAACACTGCGCAGAGGCAAAAAGACAGCCATAGAGAACATTTATGTAGTAAAAGACCTGCACACTGCACTGTTGGGAAGGCCTGCCATAGAACAGCTTCAGCTTGTGTGCAGGGTTGACAGCATCACCATGGAATCAGTGAAACAACAATATCCGAAGCTGTGTAGCGGCTTGGGTCTTGTTCTGAGGCCATACTCAATTAAATTAAAGCCAGAGGCTGTGCCCTTCTCTCTCCACACACCACGCAGAGTCCCTCTGCCGCTTATGGGAAAAGTGAAGGAGGTGATAGACCGTATGGAGAAGATGGACGTAATCACCAAGATTGAGGAGCCGACTGATTGGTGTGCCGGGATGGTGGTGGTGCCGAAAAAAGCAGGTGATGTTCGCATTTGTATTTTTGTATGTAATTGTTTGTAATTGTATTTGTTAGTCTGTGTTCAAGATGGCGGTCGGAGGGGAGAGTGGACGCTGGCGTTAAATTGCCGCTGCTCTCTCCTCAAGTTGTGCTTCTGATTTTTTTTTTGTGTTTTTGGAAGGAATTCTGTCCCTGATTTATGTATTGGTCTTTATAACCTATTTTTTTAAAAATTCTGATTATATGTTTTCTATAAATCTCTGTATGGTGTCCTTGAGACCTCGGTATAAGGCGCCCGTAAATAAAATCCATTATTATTATTATTATTATTTGTGTGGATTTCACAATGATGAATGAATCAGTATGCAGAGAAAAGTTTATCCTGCCTTCTGTCGAGCACACTCTGGGCATGCTAGCTGGCGCAACAGTCTTCAGCAAATTAGATGCCAACATGGGCTTTTGGCAAGTACCATTGACAAAAGAGTCTGCCAAATACACCACCTTCATCACGCCTTTTGGGCGCTACTATTTTAACCGTCTACCCTTTGGCATAGCATCAGCCCCCGAGCACTTTCAAAGGATGATGGTGACAGAAGTGACCGGTGGCCTGGAGAGGGTACTGTGTCACATAGATGACATCCTGGTCTGGGGACAGACGCAGGAGGAGCATGATGTGCGGCTACATGCGGTGCTAAAGAAGGCACAAAAGGCCGGCATTACGCTCAACATGGACAAATGTGAGCTCACACGCCACACAGTCAGATTCCTGGGTCATGTGATTTCAGCAGATGGAGTGAAGCCAGATCCAGAGAAGACGAGAGCAGTACAAGAGATGGATGCACCCAAAAATGTCAGCGAACTCAGGAGTTTTCTGGGCATGGTCAATCAGCTGGGCCGCTTCTTGCCTAACCTGGCTGAAAAAGACAAAGTGCTACGAGACCTGCTGTCCAAGAAGAACCACTGGTACTGGGGGACAGAGCAGCAGGCCGCCTTTGATCAGTTAAAAACAGAGCTGTCATCCACACCAGTGCTCACATTCTACAACCCAAACAGTACTCTAAAGATCTCTGCTGATGCCTCTTCCTTTGGCCTGGGGGCAGTCCTGCTGCAGACGAGCGATGCCATGTGGTCACCTGTGGCATATGCGTCCAGGTCAATGACGCCAACAGAGCAGCGCAATGCTCAAGTAGAGAAGGAGGCATTGGCCTCAACGTGGGCATGTGAAAGATTCAGCTGTTTCATCCTGGGAAGACCATTCGAGCTGGAAACTGACCATAAGCCGTTGGTGAGTCTGCTGGGAAGGAAAGCTTTGGATGACCTCCCACCAAGAATCCAAAGATTTAGGATGAGACTCATGAGGTACAACTATACAGTCAATCATGTCCCTGGCAAAAGCCTGTGGCAACAGCCGACACCTTATCTCGTGCTCCTCTGAGAGCCGCAAGAGCACACACAGACACAAGCCTATTAGAGGACACCAACATCTATGTAGACTCTGTCATCAGCAACATTCCTGTCAGTGGAGATTATCTGAGCAGCCTACGTGAGCACCTGAAGGCAGACAGCACATGCTCTGCACTGATGGAGTACTGCACAGACGGCTGGCCCGACAAAAGCCAACTGCAGGGAGTGCTGAGACATTACTGGGCTGATAGAGCAGTGCTGACTGTGCAAGATGGGCTGCTGCTGCGGGGCACGAGGCTCGTCATCCCATCAGCCTTACAAGGTGATGTGCTGCAGAGACTACATGAGGGACACCTGGGGGTGACAAAGTGCAGGGGCCGGGCCAAACAGACGGTATGGTGGCCAGGACTCAGCAGCCAGCTGAATGACATGGTGCTGAAATGTAGAACCTGCATCCAAGAGAGAAGGAACGTCAAAGAGTCGCTGATGCCAACGGAGATGCCAGACAGGCCTTGGCAAACCTTGGGAGCTGACCTGTTCACGCTGAAACACAAGACTTATCTACTAGTAGTAGATTATTTCTCAAGGTATGTGGAAGTTGCGCTGCTGTCACCCACAAGGTCCACAGATGTGGTGGTGCACCTGAAATCCATGTTTTCTCGTCATGGAATTGGGGAATTTCTTAAAAGTGACAATGGGCCCCAGTTCTCAGGTAGCCACTTTAAAGCCTTTGCAGCAGAGTATGGCTTTGTGCACATCACGAGCAGCCCCAAGTTTCCTCAGAGCAATGGGGAGGCGGAACGTGCTGTACAAACCGTGAAAAACCTGCTAACAAAGGCATCAGACCCATATCTTGCATTGCTGGCCTACAGAGCAACCCCTCTACAGAACGGCTATAGCCCGGCCGAGCTGTTGATGGGGCGCCGCCTCCGCACTACAGTTCCTGCCCTTCCAACCCTGCTGAATCCAGTTTTGCCTGACTACAACGCGCTGGGGGCCAAAGAAAGGGAGAAGAGGAGGAACGACGCAAGATCCTTCGACAAGAGGCACGGAGCGAGAAACCTGGAGCCACTCGTACCTGGGGAGGATGTGTGGATCACCGATGCACGAGTCCAGGGCACAGTGCTATCTACACACAACACCCCTCGCTCTTATATCGTCCAGGTGCCTCAGGGCACACTGAGGAGGAACCGGCATCACTTGGTGCCGCTGCAGACCAACAGTGGGGTAGTCGACGCTGATGAGCCACCGGTGGGAGAAGATTCACCTACACCAGAGCCAGCTCCACCAGTGACAACATCACCCAGCAGAGAGGGCCCCACCACAGAGACTGTGCGGACCAGGTGTGGGAGAGAGGTTAGAAAGCCGCAGAGACTTGATTGGTGATTTATTGATTTGTTTGATCAGGGACAGGTCTTCCAGCAAAAGGGCAGAATAAACCCCTTAAGACCTGCAGAGACAAAGGTAGTCCACCCTTTGTTCTCAAAGAAAGGGAGATGTGGTATTATGGGTGCTGGTGGCAGGACAGATGATGGAGGTGATGGTGCTAAAGAGGACCTTGGAATTTTGCGCGTTTTTGGAGATAAGGGTGAAAAAATATTTAGTTCTTGCAGATTTTACGGCTTCCTGGTAATTGACAAGATTATTTTTCAGGAGTTCAAAGGAAATTTGAAGCTTATCAGATTTGTACTTCCGTTCTGATTTTCTGCATTCTCTTCTTAGGGCTCTGGTGGTATCATTGAGCCACGGCTCACCTTTAGGCTTGGGCTTTTTCATTTTAAGAGGAGCAACAGAATCCAGGACGGAAGAGCAGGTATTATTGAATATAGAAATTAGGTCGTCGGTACTGAGATGAGGGGTGGACGCCTCAATAGTGCAGATGTCGGGGCGGCTATGAGAGCCTCAGAGAACTTACTGGCCGTCGTGGAGTTAACGTAGCTGGAGTACCGAGCAGGGAGATGGGATTTTGAGGGAGAGAAAGGCAGAGATATATCAAATATAATAGCACTATGGTCAGACAGGCAGGCATCAATAATATCTGTATTACGAGTTGGGAGACCAGACGAAAGCACTAGGTCTAGTGTGTCTATCTTCTTTTTCTTTAAGGCAGAGATAGATCGATTCTTGATTAGTACAGGTATCAGAGGTTATGGGGAGAAGTCAGGAGAATGGGGTTAGGAGGGAGAGATAGATCAGCCATGATTGAATGGCGGAGTAGACTTGATGGGCCGAATGGCCAAATTCTACTCCTATCACTTATGACTTTATGCACAGTGAAATTCTTTTTGCATAGCTTGCACATGCACAAGTCGCCATATTTTGAGGTCATCTACACGAAGAAAAAGTCCAAAGTCCTGTCCACATGCTGGATGTACTGGAGCGTCCCCGATCCAGGAAATCCCCAGGTAAGCCCCAGGCTGCTGCAGGGCCTCCTCCGTCGCCCTCGACCAGCTCAGCCCGCCAACCCACGTCCCTCTCCTCACCCGGCCGCCTCTGTGCCCCGGGGGCCCCTCCCCCAACTCTATCAGTCTGAAGGAGGGACAACAACCCATAAAGCCGCCTATCAACATCCCTCCACGGATGCTGCCTGACCCGCTGGGTTCCTCCAGCACTTTCTTTTTTCACTCCAGATTCCACCATCTGCAGTCTCTAAAACCTTGTTTTGACAAATGCTGGCACTTGGCCCTAGTTCCTTCAATCATCAAGCAGCACGGTGTGAGACTTTGCTCCATCAAACACGAGTTCACGGCTTGTGTGGGTTTTATTATTTCTATTCATTCTGACAGTGCTTCCTCCCTTCTGAACAAGTGCAGCCGAGAGTGGCTCTCTGCAAAATGAATGGCTTTCTGATGAGAATCAGTGACCTGGAAGTATAGAGCAAGATTGAGCTACATGTTGCCTGGTATCCAAAAGCACTATTATAAATGTGGCATGGCTTGACGTGAAGCTTTTTAAAGATATATTTCGGACTCTTTTCCTCTCCGCCCTTTACTCTCTCTGATTAGCCCAGCAAATTAGCGCCACACTCTCTCTCTGGGTAGGTTGGGCAATATCTTTAGGTAGATCTGTTCCTTTACTGTGTGCAGGAAAGAATGACAGATGCGGGTCTATACCTAAGATGGACACAAGGTGCTGGAATAACTCAGCGGGTCAGGCAGCACCTCTGGAGAAAAGGAATAGGTGACGTTTCAGGTCGGAACCCTTCCTCAGACTGAAAGTGACTGACGTAGGGTCCAGATCTGAAACGTCACCTATTCCTTTTCTCCAGAGGTGCTGCCTGACCCGCTGAGTTACTCCACCACTTTGTGTCTATCTTCTTTTTCTTTAATGGTCAGACAAGAGATCAGGTTTTCTTTGCTTTAGAGTGTCAGGGTCAGGAATGGCCTACTCCATTATAATCACCAGCGATGACCCACCTCCATTACAGTCTCCGGAGATGACCCACCCCTATTACAGTCTCATGCGTTGTAGGGCAAGCAATGAGGTGGTCATAGAGTCATACAGCACGGAAACAGGCCTTTCGGCCCACGTCGTCCATGCCGACCAAGATGCCCTATGTAAGCTCGTCCCATTTCCTTGCGTTGGCCCCATATCCTTCTAAACCTTTCCTATCAATGTACCCATCCAAGTGTCTTTTAAATATGATAGTATCTGCCTCAACTACCTCCTCTGGCAGCTTGTCCCGTACACCCTCCACCTTCAGATAGTGTACGATGATCGGAAATGGGAGGAAGGGGCAGAGTGCAAAGTATCCACGTTAGCCAATGGCACCAAAATAAGTGAGAGGGCACGTTGCAATGGGAACTCTGCAACTGGATGAGTGAGTGAGGTTGAGTCAGTGGGCAAAAGATTCTGAATAATGAGGGAAAGTGTGAGTTGACGGACTTTGGAAAAGGAACGCAACAGCACACTATTATCCAAATGGAGAAAGATTGTTACAGAGTCATACGTCGAGTTATGGAGTCATAGAGTCATACAGTCTGGAAACAGGCCCTTCGGCCCAACTTGCCCACACCAACCAACATGTCCCATCTGCACTAGTCCCACCTGCCTGTGTTTGGCCCATATCCCTCTAAACCTGTTCTATTCATGTACCTGTCTAAATGATTCTTTTAGTCCCTACCCCAACCGCCTCCTTCGGCAGCACATTCCATATATCCACCACCCTTTGTGTGAAAAAGTTATGTTATGTTCCTATTAAATCTTTACCTCCTCACCTTAAACAAATGTCCTCTGGTTCTCAATTCCCCTACTCTGGGCAAGAGACTCTGTTCATCTATCTGATCTATTCCTCACATGATTTTATACACTTCTATATGATCACCCTTCATCCTCCTGCGCTCCAAGGAATAGTCCTAGCCTGCTCAACCTCTTCCTATTGCTCAGGGCTTTGAGTCCTGGCAACATCCTCGTAAATCTTCTCTGTACCCTTTCCAGCTTGACACCATCTTTCCTATAACACGGTGCCCGGAACTGAACACAATACTCTGAATGCGGTCTCACCAACATCTTATACAACTGCAACATGACCTCCCAACTTCTATACTCAATACTCTGTTCCTTTTCACCGGAGATGCTGCCTGACCCGTTAAGTTACTCCAGCATTTTGTGTCTATCCTCAATGGAAAGGACTGTTGTCTCTTCTGTGGATTTATAGGGAAGCAGAGGACCAAAATGAAGGTATTGCTTGGACGAGTTCCTGAGCCAGAGGGATAGGTTGAGCAGACTAGGACTTTATTCCTTGGAACGCAGTAGGCTGAGAGGTGATCTTATAGAGGTGTATAAGATCATGAGGGGAACTGAAAGGGTGAATACACAGTGTAGGGGAATCAATAACTCAGGTTTAAGATGAGAGGGGAAAAATATAATAGAAACCAGAGGAGCAACGTTTTCCACACAGAAGGTGGTGGGTATATGGAACGAGCTGCCAGATGAGATAGTTGAGACAGGTACTGTAACATTTTAAGTTAGACACAAAATGCTGGAGTAACTCAGCGGGACAGGCAGCATCTCTGGAGAGAAGGAATGGGTGACGTTTCGGGCCGAGACCCTTCTTCAAACTGAGAGTAAGGGGAGATGGAGATGTAAAGATATGGAAAGGTAAGGTGTGAAAACAAGAGATCATAGAGGACGATGATAAGGAAATGTAGAATGGTTCATCATTATCTGAGGGGAAGGTGACCCATTCCTTCCCTCAGGAGATGCTGCCTGTCCCGCTGAGTTACCCCAGCATTTTGTGTCTATCTTCGATTTAAACCACCATCTGCAATTCCTTCCCACACTGTAACATTTGGACAGGTACAAGGATAGGATAGGTTGAGGGTGGATGTGGGCCAAACACAGGCAGGTGGGACTAGTGTAGATGGGGCATCGTGGCGGTATGGGGCAAGTTGGGCCGAAGAGCCTATATCTGTGCTGTTTGACTAAACGCTAAAATCTGTCAGTGTTACCAATCTGCAACTTGTCCAAGTCAATGGGGAAATGGTGCCTGCTATAAATAGACTTCATGTACACTGATTTGGACTGTGAAGACAAAATGTCAAACTGTATTGAAAACCTGCTGAGTTTGATAAATATATTTGTTCTTGAATCTTGCAACACATCTTAATCTGTAAAAATCAACACAGCCCAGTGGATTTGTGCAAAGGAAACACTACTTCCCATTTACCTGAAGGAAAGTACGAGCCCTTATTCCTTTTGTAACTGCAATATTGGATGGGAAGTGAAATGGAGCTAGACTACGCAGTTGCAGCATGGGCCCCATACACAAATAAAAACATTTCTTCCATCGAACGTGTCCAAAAACAGACCGTTCTTCAGACCCAAAGTGACAGACAATCTTCCATTACAACATACAGCTTCCTCCAGGGTTGCAGCTTGCATATACATAAGTTCATAAGTTATACGAGCAGAGTTAGGCCATTCGGCGCCTCAAGTCTACTCCGCCATTCAATCATGGCTAATCTATCTTTCCCTCTCAACCTCATTCTCAGGCCTTCTCCCCATATCCCCCGACACCCGTACTAATCAATAGCCTGGAATGTGTCATACTCTGAGGATGTCCAAAATGCTTTGTTGCAGGCGAGGAGATGTTTTCAGAATCAGTGGTGTGCTTACTAACCTCTCCTGTGTGATTTTATTGAAAGGTTTGTTGTTGACTGTGAGTGGCAAGGTGACGCTTTGACCAGGAAACTCACTGAGACTCTCCCACCTCTCACCCCTCTCATGGGAAAGGTGTTGGTTGGCATGGGCATTGATGACCCATCTACCAAGCTTTACAGATGTAAAAAAAGAGACAAAGTGCTGGAGTAACTCAGCGGGTCAGGCAGCACTTCTGGAGAACACGGATAGGTGACATTTCAGGTCGGGACCCTTCTCTGAAGAAGAATTTACCAGATTGTTGGGAAATAGGTTCTGACTGTCTACAATATCTATGCCTCTCATAATTTTATGTACTTGCTTCAGGTCTCCCCTCAACCTCTGGCGTTCCAGAGAAAACAATCTAAGCCTCTCCCAGTGGCCAATACCTCCTAATCCTGGGATAATTCAGGAGAAACTGAAGTCATCTATCACCAATCTGAAGAAGGGTCCCTACCCGAAACGTCACCTATCCAAGTTCGCCAGAGAGGCTGTCTGACCTGCTGAGTTACTCCAGCACTTTGTGTCTTATTTTTGTATACCAGGATCTGCAGTTTCTTGTATCCACATTATAGACATGTGGTTACGTGTGAGTGTGAGTGAGTGTGAGTGAGTGTGTGTGAGTGTGTATGCAAGTGTGTGAGTGTGTGAGAGTATGCGTGTGAGTGTGTATGAGTGTGTGTGAGTGAGTGTGTGAGTGAGTGTGTGAGTGAGTGTGTGAGTGAGTGTGTGTGTGAGTGAGTGTGTGTGAGTGAGTGTGTGAGTGTGTGAGAGTGTGTGTGTGAGTATGTGTATTTGTGGATACACTGAAACATCACCTATCCTAGAGGGACAGGTACAGACACAAATGATATGCAACCTCGTATTAAGGAGCACATTACATATACACAAATTATATGTGTATAAAAGTGGTTGTGTGCATTGTGTGTATGTATGTGTGTACTGCTGACTTACTCCAGCACTTTGTGTCTTGTGTTTGCAAATCATGATCTGCAGTTCCTTGTATCCACATTGCGAACATGTAGTTGTATGCACGTGTTTGCGTGTGCATGTGTTTAACTCACCCCTCCATACATATACACATATAATTTGTGTCTGTATAACCTGTCGCTCCAGTATAGGTGAAGTTTCAGGTCGAGATCCTTTCATGAAGGGTCTGCCTGATCTGCTGAGCTACTCCAGCACTTCCTGTCTTTTTTTGTAAACCAGCAGCTGTAGTTCTTTGTATCCGGGTGTTCCGGTTTCCTCCCACACTCCAAAGACATACAGGTTTGTAGGTTAATTGGCTTGGATAAAATTGTCCCTAGTGGGGGGTGATCGCTGGTCGGCATGGACTCAGTGGGCTGAAGGGCCTGTTTCCGCGCTGCATCTCTAAAGTCTAAGGTCTAAACTTTAGACTCTAAAGTAAACATAGAAAAGTACAGCACAGGAACAGGCCCTTCAGCCCACGATGTCTGTGCCGAACATAATGCCAAGACCAACTCTTATCTGCCTGATCCACATCCGTCCATGCGTTGCATATCCACGTGCCTATCCAAAGGCCTCTTAAACACCACTAATGTATCTGCCTTCACCCCCCCCCCCGGCAGCACGTTCCAGGTACTCACCACCCTCTGCGTAAAAAATTCACCCCACACATCTCCTTTAAACTTTGATCCTCTCACCTTATAGTACTGTCCTTTGGTATTTGACATTTCCATCCTGGGAAAAGGGTTCTGTGTCTATCTATTCCTCTCATAGTTTTATATACTTTCATCAGGCCCTCAACCTCCAGCATTGCAGAGAAAACAATCCAAGGCTTTCAAAACCTCTCCCTGCATTTAATGCCCCCCTAATCCACGCATCATTCTGGTAAACGCACATACACTGCACTGTACTGACCTATCTGTCCTGGGCCTCCTCCACTCTCACAGTGAGGCCACATGCAAATTGGAGGAACAGCACCTCGTATTTCTCTCGGGCAGCTTACACCCCAGTATTATTTGATTTCTCTAACTTCAAATAACCCCTGCATTCCGTCTCTCTCTCCCCCCTCCCCCACCCAAGATGTTGTGCTAGTTCCACTGTTTGCTTCCTTGTGTCATTTCATTATCACCTCTTCCCCAGCCAACAATGGGCCATTATGGGCTCCACCTTTCCTAGGTCATCTGTTGCCGGCCCAGCTTTGTTCTAGCCTTTTCTTACCACCAGTTGTTCCCTCCTCTATACTTCCAGCCTGAAGAAGGGTCCTGACACGAAACGTCACCTATACTTTTTCTCAGAGATGCTGCCTGACCCACGGAGTTACTCCAGCACTTTGTGTCTATCTACACATACACAGACAGGCAGGCGCACGCACATAGCTCACACACTCACTTACTCACACTCACTTACTCACACTCACTCACTCACTCACTCACTCACTCACTCACTCACACGCACACATTGTCCTTCCGCTGATAGCAGTGGCGGAAATCACGGGGGGGCCAAGGGGGACACGTCCCCCCTCTGTTTTGAGAGGTGGGGGACATAGATACATAGATACATAGAAAATAGGTGCAGGAGTAGGCCATTCGGCCCTTCGAGCCTGCACCGCCATTCAATATGATCATGGCTGATCATCCAACTCAGTATCCCGTACCTGCCTTCTCTCCAAACCCTCTGATCCCCTTAGCCACAAGGGACGACACCCCCCCCCCCATTGTTTGTAATCCGGATTTTATACCCCGGTGAAATCTCCACGTTCCGCGAGACAGTGGGGGTGGGACTGCTGATCGAGGGCGCCAATTGGACGAAAGAGACGTCAGTCAGCAGGCAATGGGGGCGGGACATGATGATTCAGCGCGATGAGTGGAGGAGGGAGACGTGCCCAGGTCATAGGGTCACAATGGCAGCCCTGGAAACAGACCTGTGCCTCATCCGCAGCCAGGATCGATCCCGGCCGGCTCTCCGGTGCTGCAATCGCTGCCAAACCGCCACTGGACCATCCCCGTCCCCACCCGAGTGCCCCCCTCCCCTCCCCCCACGCCCGGGGGTGGCCAGAGATGTCGGGAGTCAGACGGGAGCTGTACTCCCAGGCCCACAGTAAGCGCAGAGAAGCAGCGCTAAACCCAGCTCAACTCTGCCTCTCCCGCCGGGTTAACCTACAGCCCTGCCTGGACTTAAGGGAAATATGGCCCAGGCTTACAGCCAGTGCAGAGAAGCAGCGGTAGCTCCACGGCTCCGGACTGGCATTCCATCAATCCAGGCAGCTCTGTATGTTAACCCGGCGAGACAGGCAGAGTTGAGCTGCATTTAGCGCTGGATTGAGCTGTAATTACCGTTCACAGGGCCCACGGCAGAAGACTTCGAAGCCTCGCGTGTTTGTGTGAGTGTGCGCATGTGCGCGCGGCCGCCAAGAAATTGTGTCCCCCCCTGTCCCCTGGTCCCCTCCATATTTTGATAGCGATTTCCGTCACTGGCTGATAGACACAAAAAGCTGTAGTAACTCAGCGGGTCAGGCAGCATCTCTGGAGTAAAGGTGATGTTTCGGGTCGGGACTCTTCTTCAGACTGAGAGTCAGGGGAAAGGGAAACAAGAGATATAGACGTCCTTCCATTGTCTTTCTGCTGACTGATTAGCATGCAACAACAAATCTTTTCACTGTACCTCGGTAAACTAAACTCACACACACACACCACATCCTTCTTGTATCGTTATGTAGAGAGATAAAATCGTTGCAAAGCAGGCTCATCATAACCTTTCTGCAAGATATTTACACCCCATCACTGCTATTCAGGGAGAGGCTGGTGAGGTTTGTAACTGGGTTGCTATTAAGATCCAAATGATTTGCAATGCTTGAATATACAATATTGTGTGTCTCCTGTATGTTGGCGAGACCAAGCGCAGGCTAGGCGATCGCTGAATACCTCTGCTCAGTCCGCCTAAACCTACCTGATATCCCGGTTGCTCAACACTTCAACTCCCCCTCCCATTCCTACACTGACCTTTCTGTCTTGGGCATCCTCCACTGTCAGAGTGAGGCCCAGCGTAAATTGGAGGAACAACACCTCATATTTCGCTTGGGCAGCTTACACCCCAGCGGTATGAACATTGACTTCTCTAACTTCAAGTAACCCTTGTTTTTCCTTTCTCTCCATCCCTTCCCCTTACCAGTTCTCCGGCCAGTCTGACTGTCTCCGACGACAATTTTATCTCCGTTTGCTTTGTTGTTACCTTCTCCCAGCTAACAATGATCTCTTCTACATTTTCCCGGATCTGCATTCCCTTTGTCCTATTTTCACACCTTACTTTCCTTATCTATCTATCTCCCTCTCCCCTGACATCAGTCTGAAGAATAGGTCCCGACCCGAAACGTCACCCATTCCTTCTCTCCAGGGATGCTGCCTGCCCCGCTGAGTTACTCCAGCATTTCGTCTCTAGTCTTCGGTTTAAACCAGCATCTGCAGTTCCTTCCCACACAATATTGTGTCAAATGACATTGCACAGAGTTTTATTTTGTTCTTTGTCTAGAAATGAACAAGAGGTGCCATTTTGTATTATTTATGAATGCGTGGCTGAGGCGGAGTCTGATAGGAAATGTCAATACAATAAAGGACCAGTGCTTCCTGCTGCTCATTCATCACCACTCCCTATCTCAGAGTGCAGCCAGTGAGCATAAATGGCAACGACAGCAGTGCTGGGATTATCTACACTTTACCATCACTATTTGTTCATGATTGCTGTATTGAGCTTATCAGCGAACATTACTATCCTTGGGAAGTGACAGATTGTGAAAAAGGCCTGATGGTAGCAATAGCACTGTTGGAGGGGCAATCTCGCCAGGCACACTAACACAGTCCGTGCCCTTTCTTCGCGTCACGTTTGACCTCGACTAATAAATGGACAGATGAGTCACGCGAAGAATCTCATACTCCCAACGTCCGGTACTTGTAAATAATAACTTAGCTACTAAATCTTGTCAAATGGCTAAAGAACTTCAGGCTGCAGAATGCTCAAATTAAAATTTAAATTTAAATCGTGGCGTTTAAAAGGCTTTTACAAAGGCGCATGGATATGCAGGAATATGTTCAGTTTGGTTTATTGTCACGTGTACCGAGGTACAGTGAAAAGCTTTTGTTGTATGCCAACCAGTCAGCAGAAAGACAATACATGATTACAATCGATCCATTTAGTGTACAGATAGATACATGATAAGGGAATAACGTTCAGTGCACGGTAAAGCCAGTAAAGTCCGATCACCACGCAGAGGGATATGGATCACGTGCCGGCAGATGAGATCAGTTTGTCTAGGCATCATGTGTGGCTCTTTGGTGTACTGTTCCATTAGGACACAAGGGACTGCAGATGCTGGCTTTACAAAAATAAGCAAAAAGCGCGGAAACAGGCCCTTCAGCCCACCATTAAGTCCGCTCTGACTGGCGATCACCCCGTACACCAACACTATCCGACATACTAGGAACAATTTTTAAGCTTACCGAAGTCAATTAACCTGCAAACCATTACGTCTTTGGAGTGTGGGAGCACTCGGAGAAAACCCCACGCAGTCACAGGGGGAACGTACAAACTCCGTACAGACAGCACCTGTAGTCAGGATCGAACTCGGGTCTCCAGCGCTGTTAGGCAGCAACTCTATCTAAAGGTGCCAACATAGGGAAGTGAGGAAGGCACATGGGATACTTGTCTTCATTGGAAGCATAGAATATAAGACCATGGAGATTATGGTACAACTTTATAAAATAATTTTTTAAATGACTCAAAATGCTGGAGTGATTCGGTGAGTCGGGCAACATCTCTGGAGAATATGGATAGGTGACGTTTTCGGTGCTGCCTGATCCGCTGAGTTACTCTAACACTTTGTTGCTTTTTTTTGTAAACCAAAACCTGTAGTTCCTTGTTTCTACTGAACACGGTGGCGCAGCGGTAGAGTTGCTGCCTTACAGCAAGTGCAGCACCGGAGACCCGGGTTCGATCCTGACTACGGGTGCTGTCTGTACGGAGTTTGTACGTTTTCCACGTGATCTGCGTGGGTTTTCTCTGAGATCTTCGGTTCCCTCCCACACTCCAAAGACGTACAGGCTTGTAGGTTAATTGGCTTGGTAAAAATTGTCCCTAGTTGATGTAGGATAGTGTTAATGTGCAGGGATCGCTGGTTGGCGCTGATCCGGTGGGCCGATGGGCCTGTTTCCGCGCTGTATCTCTAAACTAAACTAAATTTACAAAATGTTAGTTAGGCCACGGCTGGTGAAAGACTCTGAAGAAGGGTCCCGACCCAAATCGCTGGCCAGAGTGGACTTGATGGGCTGAATGGCCTGTTTCCGCACTGTATCTCTAAAGTGTCTTTTTGCTTTTTTTTTGTAAAACCAGCATCTGCAGTTCCTTGTGGCAAAACGGAACAGGAACGGTCCTTTGAGCCATAGGGCCGCACATGATGGCAAGACAAGCTCATCTCATTTTTCTATCCCCATCACAGTTGCTGTCTGACTTGCCGCACTTTTCAACAGCTCATTCAGATTTCAAGATCTTTCGGATCAGACAAGATGTTGAACCGATGGCTCAAATGTCTCCGGAGGTGTACACAAGAGATGTGGCGGTACTGTGAAGGCCAAAAATGTTCCCGGTTTCGTGGCCAGCGTTCCACCTTCTATCGATGTCACCAACACACGATCTGTTCCTTCCATGTGCTTCTGTCCACATGTTCGAATGAAATACTTCTTAAGTCCACAGCACCTCTCCTGACCTCAGGGTACCAAGAACATTTGTAGCCAAATGAATAGAAACATAGGGACCTGCGGAGAGTAAAAGGCGCTTCGGCCCACCATGATCAAACCACCCACAAGTTACCTATCTATACTATTCCCAATTTCCAACATTTGTTTGAAGCCTTCTCTGCCTCCAAGATTCAAGTACGTACTAGACAAGATATGGAAATGTTAAGAGAGTACCTGCCCCTTTCACCCATTCAAACAGTGAGTTTCAGTTTCCAAACAATGTCTGAGTGAAGCAGTTCTTCAGATTCCCTCTGATCCTGTTATCCTTTACCCTAAACCAATGCCCAATAGTTTGGTACAACTTTGCTAAAACCCCTGTCTCACTGTGCGAGCTGACCCACGAGGTACCCCGAGTTTAAAACAAATTTAACTTGTGGTAATGACGTACAATTAACGTAGCGGGAACGTCGGAACTCGTGGACGCAACTTACCGACTCTTGGCGCTAACGGCAGGTACCCGTGAAACTTGTTAACTCTTGAAAAAGTTCAAACATGTTTAAACTTTTCCACGAGTAAAATGTACTCTTGAGATTAATTTGAAACATTTAAACACGTTGTAAGAACATAGTGGCCCGTGCGTTTACCTTAGTGACTCGTGAGTCTACCGTGGGAACTCTTTAACTCAGCGGGCAGGCAGCATCTCTGGAGAGAAGGAATGTGTGATGGGATGACATTTCCAAATTTCTGCTGTGTCTTTGTGTAACTCCAGCGCTTTTAGGTGGTATGATATCCACCTTCACAAGGTGACCCTGAAGCGCGATCAGCGGTACATGGGATATACCATCCATAACGTACATAAAGTCGACGATAATAATTTAAATATCCATTATGATCCTAGAGGCAAATTCAGTTCCTCTGAGACAGATGATGAATTTTGAAAAACATCATCATATCTAGAACTGTGACAATCAGAAATTGAATTGCGGAAACGATGTATTTTGCCGCATTGTTTTTGATGCTGCATTTTGGTTTTGTGCGCTGCTGGGGGCGACCGTGCAATAACATGTAAATCATCAAGTGTAACATTTGTGGGGCGAGGTTACAACTGAATGTGGAGATATTAAAACAGTTCGGTATATTCGTGTACTGCGACCGGATTTGTAAAACGGGAATCTTCGTTAAATCTTGATTTCGCCTCAACCAATATATCTCCCAGTTTCCCGGCAAATTTGGACTCCAGAACATTTTGATTTCCGAAAACAAATGTGACTTTTTTGCTTGCCTTTTTTACGTCGTTTTCAAATAACGATTACAGATAATATTGTGAACTGTTTTACATCCGGCTGCCAATTGTATCCAGGTAGCTTCTTCAACCTGCCTCTTACATGTCTCCCATTCTGCCATTGAACAGGTAAATATTTGCACAGAGGCAGAGGTCCTTGTGCAACAATAAACATTTAAACATAAAAGTCACTCCCGGGGCCTGAAATCATCTGGCTTTCCATCATTGGCTGAGATGACTCGATTCTTCACTATCGAAGATCGAGTTGAGTGTTGCTACATCCGCAGACCCCGCAAAAAAATCAAGTTTTGACATTTTGTTAGGATTTAGACATTTAATATGGAATACGATTATTAAAACAGAGGAAAAACAATATCTCTTTATTCACAATTGGAAAATACACTGTCACACGGTTTAACCTCTTTCACTGAAACACAAAGTACACGTGGACCATTCATTTCAATAAAGGAACTGTCTTTGTTGCATTTTTTTTCAATCAGGAGTTCTGGGTGGCGTTTGTCAATGCAAGGGAAATACCAGATGACTGCAACATGCATCATGATCATAACATGGACCAATACTGTAGTTACAACGATTAACCACCACTGAGTAGAAATAAACAATCACATATTTTACTTTTCACATTTTACATTTCATTCAATTAATCAAAAATTAAATTGTCTGACGAAACCACAGATTCATAAACACCACAATACCGCAACAAACGTAATAATATAATTCTTTGGTGTGTCTGTACTATCGCAGAAAGATATGACACATCAGCAAATAAATTATAGTTTACAAATAAAAGAGCATTACTGGACAAAATCTTAAGATAGCTAACGATTACATCAACGACTTGCTGCCCACAACAATGATGCACAAATCCTACAGGGACGGACGGGCCCGTCATTTTTGCATCTTCTGGCCTCTAAGGACATATTAGTGCTCTTTAGTTTGTTTGTCTGAAGGCCTGAATAATTATGTGTAAAATATGAGATTTTTGACTTTACCATGACAGATAGAAGATCACACAAAATAATCCTAGAGCTCTCGGATTTAATGGTTGAGATATTGTCGATTCTGATTTCAGGGACAAATAGAGTACTTGTGAGTTTCACTCTTAAAGCCCTGTCTCACTGTGCGAGCTGACCCACGAGTGCAGTTGATCAATCAGCCTCTGTGGAAGGTTAAAGGCGTGAGTTGACATTTTAGGATGAGACCCAGATAGAAACTCACACCTCTAGTGTTCTCCCATGGAACATGGAAACAGGCCCTTCGGCCCACTGAGTCCATGCCGACCATCGATCACCCGTTCACAGTAGTTCTACGTCACCCCACTTTCTCATCCACTCCCGACACACTAGGGGACAATTTACAGAAGCCAATTAACCTGCAAACCCGCCCGCACATCTCTGGAATGTGGGAGGAAACCGGAGCCCCCGGTGGAATTCCACACAGTCACTGAGAGGACGTGCAAACTCCACACAGGCAAAACCCGAGGTCAGGATTGAACCCGGGTCTCGGGTGCATTGAGGCAGTAGCTCTACCAGCTCGTTATAAGATCTCGTTTTCAATTGCAAGTTTCAGCTTGTCATCAACACGGGAAAGCCAAGGAATCGTTTGTTACTTGTGGTAGATTTTGCTTCTCTTTTAGTTTCACAGAACAGCGTGGAAACAGTGCCCATCGGCCCACCCCAACCATCGATCACCCATTCACACTAGTTCTACTTTATCCCACTTGTCGCATCCAGACCCTACACACTAGTGGACAATTCACAATTAACCTACAAACCCGCACGTCATTGGAATGTGGGAGGGAACCGGAGCACCTGGAGGAAACCCAAGCGGTCACAGGGAGAACCTGCAGACAGCATCCGAGGTCAGGATTGAACCCGGGTCTCTGGCGCTGTGAGGCTGTGTAGCTCTTTAGGCTGCACTGCCGTGCCGCCCATACTTACCTGTTTTGTATCACAAAATCTTGGTAACAAGTTTTATTTTGTCGGGTTGGAGAATAACCCCAAGGCGACCCGACCAGAACTGTCATCACAGGCAGTGGCAGAGTTGTAGGCTTTGGCAAGGCCTGTTTGTTTTACCGTGAATGAACGAATTAAAAGGATCTGACAAGCGTTTTTCCATGAAGGTGGAGCTCTTTCATTGTAGTTTGCCGTTATTCTGGCTCCTGTTTAAGCGTGTCAGTACAGATCATGTTCCACCAAAAGGATCAATCGTCGACGTGGTGTTCTGGGCTCTTGTGTCGCTGTCTTCCTGTCTCATTCACTCAATTGCTTCATTATTTCCTTCCCTGCAGGGGAGATCTACGGGACTCGCCGACTGTGGGAACACATGCATGGCAATGAGGTAGGAATAGAAGTAATAAAGGTCAAATGACAAATGCGGGGACGTAAGGTACTGTTTTATTTTATAGTTTCTCTCTAGTTTTAGACACAGCGTGGAAACTGGCCCTTCGGACCACCGAGTCCGCACCGACCTGTGACATTAACGCTATCCTAACACACACTGTGGACAATTGTTTTTACATTCGTACCAAGCCAATTAACCTGCAAACCTGTACGTCTTTGGAGTGTGGGAGGAAACCCGAAGATCTCGGAGAAAACCCACGCCGTCATGGGGAGAACGTGCAAACTCGGTACAGACAGCACCCGCAGTCAGGATCAAACCCGTCTCTGGCGCTGTGAGTGCTGTAAGGCAGCAACTCTACCCTGCGCCACTGTGCCGCACAAACTGCTTGTTGCGTTTCTCTTCATGGAGCTGGTTTGTCCGGTTATTCCAAAGGAACCAAATCAAACCATCCTGAAAGAAAACAATTTATTTCACTGGACTATTTTTTTTCTTATCCTTATCTTTTCTTTTTTTTTAATGGCACATTATATGAACAGTGGGTGTAGGAAGGAACTGCAGATGCTGATTTATACTGAAGGTAGACACAAAGTGCTAGAGTAACTCAGTGGGTCAGGCGGCATCTCCGGAGAAAAAGGATGGGTGACGTTTTGGTTCGGAACCCTTCTATGTGAACAGTGGATGTTGATAGTTGATATTAAAGATTGGTAAGACACAAAATGCTTGCATAACTCAGCAGGCCAGGCACCATCCCTGGGGAACATGGATAGGTGACGTTTCAGGTCCGAAACATTTTTCAGACTTTTTTGTCCTTCCTTGGTAAACCAGCAACCACAGTTCCTTGTTTCTACAAAAAAGATCGGCAATAATTTTTCCATCAAGGAAGGTGATCAAGACCTGGATAGAGTGGATGTGAAGAGTAACGCACAGAGTCTCTTGGCCAGAGTAGGGAATCGGGAACAAGAGGACATACTGTAGGTTTAAGGCAGGGGTCGGCAACCTTGTTCTGCATAGGGGCCGGACGCATGTCTGTGAGCGGATGGCGGGTCACATCTATCACATGTTCACATAGATCACGCCCATCCTGAGCACTGGCCCCTAGTTACGGGTGCTCAAGAACACGGCGCACCTACGGACCATTGCCTTGGCTCTGTCCTGAATGCGGTGGCTCAAATACTCACACTCACTCGTCCCTGGCCTATTGACAACCCCGATCCCGAACGTGAGGCCCAGACACAGAAGGTGCGCGCCCGTGCCGGCGGCTTTGCGCAGGATGCGGTACAGCCAGAGCTCGGCGCTCGGCCCATCTCGGCAGTTTAAAGTGACAAATTATTTGCATTCTGAGCAAAGTGCCCCTCGTGGAGTTAAACGATCTAGCAATATGGTGCAGTTCTGTGCAGGTCAAAAGTGAGCTGAATGGCTGGCTTGACATTTTCATGCTAACAATGGCACACAGTTTCACACATGCTGCTGCTCAGCGGCTGGGGGCGGCTCAGCACTGCTCAGCTGCTCGGCACTGCTTGGTTGCTTGGCTGCTCGCCGCTGCTCGGCGACTCGGCAGTGCTTGGTGGCTCCGCCATTGCGGTCGCCAACACAAGCGTCCTTGCATCACTGCGCCTGGGCGCCGCGTCCTCGGGCCCAGAGGTACCAGAGATGATGGAAGTCTGCGGACCGGATAAATACGGGAAAAAAAATACGCCTGCGGGCCGGATGATTTCAGGTTACGGGCCGCATTCGGCCCGGGGGTCGTAGCTTGTCGACTTCTGGTTTAAGGTGAGGGGAGAAAGATTTACTGAGAGGTAATTATTTTACACTAAGGGTGGTAGTTGAGGCAGGGACTATCGCAACATTTAAGAAACATTTAGACAGGTACATAGATAGGACAGGTTTAGAGGGATATTGGCCAAACGCAGGCAGGTGGGGCTATTGTAGATGGGACATGTTGGTCAGTGTGTGCAAGTTGGACTGAAAGGCCTGCTTCCACACTGTATCTGTCACTCTGTGGTGTAAATTCACTCCCACCGTAAGACTATCTAGTGCCCAGTGACAACAATCCAGTTCGCCTTCTACTGTTGCTCCTTGTTGAACTTAATACCACAATTAATACGGATGAAAGATTGGAATGATTTAGTGAATAAAACGACTTGACATGAAGCATTACTTGACACTTTTCCGCTCCACTTCATTAGTTGTGAAATGCTGTGGGAATGCCTAGGGCTATGAAAGATGCAACATAAATGCAAATTCTCGCTTTCATCCGTCAAGAGTCAAGAGTGTTTTATTGTCATGTGTCCTAGATAGAACAATGAAATTCTTACTTGCTGCAGCACAACAGAATATGTGAACATAGTATGATATGATTAACGAGAGAGAAAAGTTCAGTGTATATATATACATACTCACATACACAAAAACAAACAAAATAGTGCTTTAATAATAATAATAATAATAATAATAATAATAATAATAATAATAATATCAATAATAGTCTATATTTAGTTCAGAGCTTATATGAGGTTGTAGTGTTTAATAGCCTGATGGCTGTAGGGAAGAAGCTGTTCCTGAACCTGGACAGTTACAGTTTTCAGGCTGCTGCACCTTCTTCCCAATGGCAGGGGTGAAATGTATGTGTGGTCAGGGTGGTGTGGGTCTCTGATGATGTTGACTGCCTTTTTGAGGCAGCAACTCCGACTCCGACTTCGTCGGTTTAATAATGTGATTGTGTTTAACGTTGACGCAAAGGGTTAGAGAGGGTCATAGGTTCATACAGCACGGAAACAGGTCCTTCGGCCCAACTTGTCCATACTGACCAAGGTGTCCCATCTACACTAGTCTCACCTGCCCAAGATACAAGATACAAGATACATTTATTTGTCACGTGTACCAATTGGTACAGTGAAATGTGTGGTCGCCATACGAATAATAAAGAGCACAGAACACGATAGTTTTTAAACACAGACATCCCCACACAGCGGGATCAAAGTTTCCCACTGTGAGGGAAGGCTCCAAAGTTCAGTCATCCTCCTCCGTTGCCCTCCCGTGGTCGGGGGGCTCCCGAATCCCCGCTGTTGCAGCAACGGGCGGCCCGACGATCAGGCCCGCTCGCCGGGGTGATGGAAGTCCGAAGTTTGGCACGTATCCCCCTGAACATTTCCTATCCATGTACTTGTCCAAATGTCTTTTAAATGTCATTTAAATGTTGTTATAGTCAAGTCAAGACTGTTTGATTGTCTTACATACCAGCAATGGAACAATGCAATCCTTACTTCTGCAGCCTGATAGGTCCATATGTGTAATAGCAATAGTCAATAACTTTAATACTAGGTAACTATAATAGAGCAAAACCAAAGTCCGTAGTCCAAGCAAACAGTCCATGGAAGTCTATAGTTGCCGACGTTAGTGTTGTGTAGTGTTCAAAAGAACTGACGGCTGTTGGGAAGAAGCTGTTCCCGAACCTGGTGGTCACGGACTTCAGACTCCAATACCTTCTTCCCGATGGTAGGAGTGAAATGAGAGTGTGGCCAGGGTGGTGTGGACCTTTGATGATGCTGGCTGCCTTTTTGAGGCAGCGACACCTGTAGATCCCTTCGATGGTGGGAAGGTCAGTACTTTGATGGATCAGGCAGTGTCCATCACTCTCTGTTGACCCAGGCCGTGATGCAACCAGTCAGTATGCTCTTTACCGTACAGGTGTGACAGAGTATTCAGCAACATACCAAATCTCCTCAATCTCCTCAATCTTCCAAGGAAGTAGAAGATTCCCTCAAAAAGGCAGCCGTCACCTCCATCCGGATTGTCCGAAAGTTGTGCGGGTTTTGTAGGTTAATTGGCCCCTGTCGAATTGCCTCTTGCGTGTAGGGAGTGGACGAGAAAGTAGGATAACATAAAAATATGTTATGTCAGGGGTTATGGGGAGAAGGCAGGAGAATAGGGTTAAGAGGGGAAGTGAGATCAGCCATGATTGAATGGCAGAGTAGAATTAAGAAGGGGTTCGGCCCGAAACTTTGCCTATTTCCTTCGCTCCATAGATGCTGCTGCACCCGCTGAGTTTCTCCAGCATTTTTGTGTACCTACGGCAGAGTAGGCTTGATGGGCTGAATGGCCTAATTCTGTTCCTATCACTTATGAACTTGTGAACGACTGTGAAGGTGATCGATGGTCGTCGTGAACTTGTTGGGCGAAACTAAATAAACCCTAAAGGTTTGCAACCCTTTGAGAGAAGATGATTCTCCGTGTGCCAGTCTTATGGAGCCCATCCCTTACCCTGACACCATGCGTGTATCCTCTTCTACCCCAGGGGATATTATCGCGGTGTCCACCCTGTCAAACAAGAAGGTACATTTCGGACACAAGCTGGCAGAGTAAGTGGTTGCGGCAGGCACAAGAAAACCATTTTATAAGTCACTCTGGCAGGTAATGTACAGGATTATTTTCAAGGCGTATATGTGTCATAATCGGGTAAATGGCTTGGATGGACACAAGATGCTGGAGTAACTCAGCGGGTCGGGCAGCATCTCTGGAGATAAATAATAGGTGGCGTTTAATATCAGAACCCTTCTTCAGACTGAAAGTAGAGGAGGAGGGGGGCCGGGGGGACCGGGGGGACCGGGGGGGGGTAATAAACTGGAGGCAGGAAAAGGCCAGAACATATCGGGGCTGGCAACAGATGACCTCGGGAAGGGTGGAGCCCACAATGGCCCATTGTTGGCTGGGGAAGGTGTGATAACAAGAGGCACACAAGGATGTGAACAGTTGAACAGGTAAGACCATCAGGGTGGGGAGGGGAGGTGGGGGGTGGGG
>JAXLNO010001195.1:83293-96274 GCA_038087875.1 Malacoraja senta | reverse complement strand
CCTTATTAATTCCAGGGAAGCATCTGATACATGGAGAATTGATGCTTCTCATCGTATCGTTGTGCGGAACCAAGATACAATTGTCGGAGAATAATTCGACAGGATTGTCAAATGCGGGATAGATGAAATCAATACAATATTTTTGCTGATAGAACCATGTCTTCTGGCATTACAATTTCATCGTCTTCATTCTTTCAAATCTCGTCTTCTCCAACTTTCAACACAAATGAGAATAGTCCCCTTTTCCCTCTCTCAATCCCAAATTCGTCTGTAATTGAAACTAGGTAGCGCTGCCGTGACCTACCGCTGCCGTGGCCAACCGCCACCGCTGACGTGGCCTTCCGCTGCCTGCCGCTGCCGTGACCTACAGCTGCCGTGGCCTGCCGCTGCCGTGGCCTTCCGCTACCGCTCCCCACCGGCTACAGGAGGGGGCCTGTAGGGTGCATCCTGCAGCTGGGGAGACCGACGGCTTCAGGCGGGGGCCGGTGGGGGCGGAGGGGGGGAAGTGTCCTGCAGCTGGGGACGGGGACGGCTTCAGGCGGGGGCTGTTCGGAGCGTCCTGTCGCTGGAGGAAGGGGACAGCTTCAGTTGGGGGGGCAGCGGGAGCGTCCTGTAACCGGGGACGAGGACGGCTTCAGTCGGGGGCTCTCAGGGACCGGTTGGGGGGGGTCGCGAGCGACATGCAGCCGGGGGATTGGGACGCCTTCAGGACGGGGCTAACGGGGGGGAGCGTCCAACAGCTGGGGGAGGGTCACGGCTTGAGGCGGCGGCTGTCTGGGGCAGTTGGGTGGGGGTAGGGCTTGAGACGGAGGCCGTCGGAGCCGATGGCGGAGAGGGGAGCATCCGGCAGCCGGGAGGGGGGGACGGCTTCAGGCGGGGGCTGTCGTGGCCGGTTGGGGGGGGAGGATCTTGCAGCAGGGGGACGGGGACGGCTTCAGGCGGGGTTTGTCGCGGCCGGTTGGCGGGGGGGGTTCTTGAAGCAGGGGGACAGGGACAGCTTCAGGCGGGGGTTGTCGGGGCCAGTGGGGGGGGGGGCGAGCATCCTGCAGCTGGGGGAGGGGGACAGCTTCAGGTGAGAGCCGTCGGGGGCCAGGGTGAGCTTCCTACAGCCGGGGAGGGGAGCAGCTTCAGGCGGAGGCTGTCGGGGCCGGTGGTGGTGGTGGGGCGAGCGACCCGCAGCCGGGGGAGGAGGGCGGGATGGGGCGCCTGCAGCAGCGGATGATGGACGTCTTCAGGAGGGGGCTGTCGGCGGCGGGGTGGAGCGTCCTACAGCCGTGGGTGGGGAACGGCTTCAGGCGGAGGCTGGCAGTTGAGAGGGGCCAGCGACATATACCCGGGGAGGGGGACGGTTTCAGGCAGGGGCTGTCGGTGGACAGTGGGGGGGGGCGTCCTGCAGCCGGGGTAGGGGAATGGCTTCAGGCGTGGGCCAGAGTGGGGGGTTTATGGCGGGCTGGTATAGGTGTTGTGGGTCGAAGGGACTGGTTTCCGGAGGGTTAGTACAGTCATTGTGGTCCGAATGGACTAGTCCTGCAGCTGGGGACGGGGAGGGTGACGGCTTCAGGTGAGGGCCGGGGGGGCGGCGCTGCCGTGGCCTACGTTTGGGGGGGGGTGCGAGGGGAAGGGAGTGCGTGGATGTGTGTGCGGTGGTGCTTTGCCCCGGCCAGTGCCCGGCCCCCGCCAGCGCCCCGCTCCTTCAACTCCCCCCACACTCACTCCTTACTTCCGCAGGATCTCGTGGTTGCAGCAGTCGGCCAGGCTCCGGACCGCTCCCCACTCCGGGCCGCCTCCGGGGTTCCTCGTCTCGGGGCGGCTCCTAGGCTCCCCGGCGGCTGCGGGGCTCACCGGCTTCGGGACGGCTTCGGGACGGCTTTGGGGCGGCTTCGGGGCTCACCGGCTTCGGGACGTCTTCGGGGCTCACTGGCTTCGGGGCGGAATGGCTTCGGGGCGGCATGGCTTCGCGGCGGGACGGATTCAGGACGGATTCGGGACGGATTCGGGACGGATTCGGGACGGATTCGGGACGGATTCGGGATGACCGCGGGGCTCAGGGCCGCGGGGCTCCATTGCATTATTCTCCTCGCCTCGGTGATTGACAGCGGGTGCCGGAAGGGGCGTGGTCGTCCCGGCGTTTGACAGGAGAGAAGACCAATGTGCTGATATTACAATTTTTAAACCTCCGCAACTTTTGTAATATTCCACCGATCGGAAGAAACCTTAGTGCGCTTGTACATAGATAGATACATAGAAAATAGGTGCAGGAGTAGGCCATTCGGCCCTTCGAGCCTGCACCGCCATTCAATACGATCATGGCTGATTATCCAACTCAGTATCCCGTACCTGCCTTCTCTCCATACCCCCTGATCCCTTTAGCCACAAGGGCCACATCTAATTCCCTCTTAAATATAGCCAATGAACTGGCCTCAACTACCCTCTGTGGCAGAGAGTTCCAGAGATTCACCACTCTCTGTGTGAAAAAGTTTTTCCTCATCTCGGTCTTAAAGGATTTCCCCCTTATCCTTAAGCTGTGACCCCTTGTCCTGGACTTCCCCAACATCGGGAACAATCTTCCTGCATCTAGCCTGTCCAACCCCATAAGAATTTTGTACGTTTCTATAAGATCCCCTCTCAATCTCCTAAATTCTAGCGAGTATAAGCCAAGTCTATCCAGTCTTTCTTCATATGAAAGTCCTGACATCCCAGGAATCAGTCTGGTGAACCTTCTCTGCACTCCCTCTATGGCTATAATGTCCTTCCTCAGATTTGGAGACCAAAACTCTACGCAATACTCCAGGTGTGGTCTCACCAAGACCCTGTACAACTGCAGTAGAACCTCCCTGCTCCTATACTCAAATCCTCTTGCTATGAAGGCCAACATACCATTCGCTTTCTTCACTGCCTGCTGCACCTGCATGCCTACTTTCAATGACTGGTGTACCATGACACCCAGGTCTCGCTGCATCTCCCCATTTCCTAATCGGCCACCATTTAGATAATAGTCTGCCTTCCCGTTTTTGCTACCAAAGTGGATAACCTCACATTTATCCACATTATACTGCATCTGCCAAACATTTGCCCACTCACCCACCCTATCCAAGTCACCTTGCAGACTCCTAGCATCCTCCTCACAGCTAACACTGCCCCCCAGCTTAGTGTCATCCGCAAACTTGGAGATGTTGCTTTCAAACTTGTAGCACAGGGGAACGGCGAGTAAGGCGGGGGGGGGGGATCGTAGCGCTATCGGGGACCGTCTTTGCGCAAATGTAAATAAAGCGCAATCCGGAAGAGGACAAGATGAGTTTTAGTTTAGTATCGAAGATAGATAGAAGATAGATTACAGATAGATAGATAGATAGATATATAGATAGATAGATAGACAGACAGACAGACAGACAGACAGACAGACAGACAGACAGACAGACAGACAGATAGATAGATAGATAGATAGATCGATCGATCGATAGATAGATCGATCGATCGATAGATAGATAGATAGATAGATAGATAGATAGATAGATAGATAGATAGATAGATAGATAGATAGATAGATAGATAGATAGATAGATAGATAGATAGATAGATAGATAGATAGATCGATCGATCGATCGATCGATCGATCCACGGCCGCCATCCGCCCCGTCTCCCCCTGTGCGGCCGCACTGTCACGGGCTGTGGGTCGGCAGCGCCCACACACATGGGGCCGTGTGGATCAGGGCCGCGGCTCTGGGCAGCGGACACACGGGGACGAAAACCCGGCAACGTCCCCGTCAGCTGCAGCAGAGTTGGGGACAGTCTGGTCCCTCCGCCCACCCAGAGAAACTGACCCTCCTCCCCACCGACCACCCCAGACCACCCGGCAACATCCCCGCCAGCTGCAGCAGAGTTGGGGACAGTCTGGTCTCTCCGCCCACCCAGAGTCACTGACCCACCTCCCCCCCCCCCCGACCACATTGCCCCACTGACCACCCGGCAACATCCCCGTCAGCTGCAGCAGAGTTGGGGACAGTCTAGTCCCTCCGTCCACCTAGAGTAACTGACCGCGCTGCACCGGCACCGGACCCCGACCCCCCACCCCCACCCCTCCCCCGAACACCCCCAGACCCCAGCCGCGGGGATAGACGGCCCGGAGTACGTGAGTGTGGAACCAGTCAGCGTGGAGTCCGAATGCTGGGACAGAATACGGGCCCGTTGCACTGGAAGCCGTGGTAAGTGCTTACCCGACGTTCACCGCGTGTACTCCAGTTGGCTTTGCGTAGCAACAGTACAGCTCACGGGTCGTGACCCCGACTGCCGTGCAACCTCCCTATAGATTGGTCAGAGTAGGTGAATCGAGGACCAAGTCAAGTCAAGTCAAGTCAAGTTTATTCGTCACATACACATACGAGATGTGCAGTGAAATGGAAAGTGGCAATGCTCGCGGATTGTGCAAAAAACTACAAAACAGAATGGACAGAATCACATATTCACATATTACATATTTGTGGGAGGAAAAAAAAGAAAAAAATCAGCAATTTTTTTAAAGACACCACACAACAGTAAAATGGTTCAGTAAAGTTAGTCCCTGGTGAGATAGGAGTTTACAGTCCTAATGGCCTCTGGGAAGAAACTCCTTCTCATCCTCTCCGTTTTCACAGCATGGCAACGGAGGCGTTTGCCTGACCAGACGACGTTGATGCAAGGTGAAGGACAAAACGAGTTAATTGGAATCTAGGAGTAACGTTTCCACACAGAGGGTGGTGGGTGTATGGAACTAGCTGCCAGAGGAGATGGTTAAGGTTGGGACTATCACAACGTTTAAGAAACCGCTACAAGGTTACACCGATAGGACGGGATTGGAGGGATATGGACCAGACGCCAGGGACTAGTGCAACTGGGACACGTTGGCCGGTTTGGACGTTGGGCCGAAGGGCCTGTTTCCACGCTGAATCACACCAAGGGCGGCACATTGTTTGCACTACTGCTACAAAACGCCAGAGACCAGGGTTCTATCCTGCCCTCGTCTGCTGTCTGTGTGTAAGTGTGCACATTCGCCCTGTGACCGCGTGAGTTTCCTCCGAGTGGCCGAAGATCCTCTTTCCCACGCTGTATCTAACTTAAACCAAATCACACTGAAATTACACATGCCATGTCTCACAGTTTGCTCGGGGAGAGGGTGAGAGGGTGGGGGCAGATTACGGAGAGAAGCCTTCATTGAGCGAAACATACCACACGGTCAGACTGTGCACAGTCCGACTGAGCAAAGGAGACAGAAATTTCTTATAGAAACATATAATATTATAAAAGGACTGGACAAGCTAGATGCAGGAAAAATGTTCCCAATGTTGGGCGAGTCCAGAACCAGGGGCCACAGTCTTATAATAAAGGTGAGGCCATTTAAAAGTGAGGTGAGAAAAAACTTTCTCACCCAGGGAGTTGGGGAATTCCCTCCCACAGAGGGCAGTGGAGGCCAAATCACCGGATGGATTTTAGAGAGATAGAGCTCGAGGGGCCAGTGGAATCAAGGGATATGGGGGGAAGGCAGGCACGGGTTATTGATAGGGGACGATCAGCCATGATCACAATCAATAGCGATGCTGGCTCGAAGGGACGAATGGCCTCCTCCTGCACCTGTTTTCTATGTTTCTATGAATATTTCAGTATCTATTTTGCAATATCAGTGATGTCATGGTATGAATTATGATTTATTTTGAGGGAAAAATACAAAACTGGAGTGGTAGATGGGTTCACTGGAGATGTCCATCGAAATCACGCCAACATTAAATGAAATAACACAGTGTCATGGACCATTCTTTCACTGGAAAGCATAAATTCTTGTTTTCAGTGAAAAATATACAAAGTGCTGGTGTAACAGAGGGTCAGGCAACATTTTTGGAGAACGTGTATAGGTGACATAGATACATAGATACATAGAAATTAGGTGCAGGAGTAGGCCATTCGGCCCTTCGAGCCTGCACCGCCATTCAATACGATCATGGCTGATCATCCAACTCAGTATCCCGTACCTGCCTTCTCTCCATACCCCCTGATCCCTTTAGCCACAAGGGCCACATCTAATTCCCTCTTAAATATAGCCAATGAACTGGCCTCTACTACCCTCTGTGGCAGAGAGTTCCAGAGATTCACCACTCTCTGTGTGAAAAAGTTTTTCCTCATCTCGGTCTTAAAGGATTTTCCCCTTATCCTTAAGCTGTGACCCCTTGTCCTGGACTTCCCCAACATCGGGAACAATCTTCCTGCATCTAGCCTGTCCAACCCCATTGACGTTTCGGATAGTGACCATTCTTCAGACTCTGTTTATCAGCGACTCGCTTCGTGTTGTTTTTTTACTCGATCCTTAAATTATTCGCTTGTCATCTCCCATGGTGGAGTCAATGGCTGTGGCGCAAGGTGTTTGTTCCGTGAGTGTCACTAATGTCAATCAGCATGTATGAGGTCATGTCGCTGGAGACCTATCGCTCTATATATCTCGGTGCCCACCAGAAGGCATCGCCACAGAGCTACAGCGATGACGGACTGACGGAGCCACAGGAGTGAATTGTGTCTTCCAGCTATGGGATATCCATTGATCTATCGAATTCAAAATATATATTACCCTACAATAGCGGCTGTCGCTGTTTCCGGTAATTTGGTTTGTCTCTGATTTTCATGTACGCGCATTAGCTGTGAGACATTCCGTAAACGTTAAACAAACATTGTTTGTGTTTCAATAATTCACTTGTTTAATTTGGTTAGACATCCATGTTCCTACTTTAACTGCCGCAATGTGTACGTCATGCCCGTTGTTTATCCTGGCCTGGATCACTGTCTGTACTGATTGCGCCGGCCAGAGCCCTGACCAGCGAGCAGGTATCAGATAATCACACCCTGGTATGTTGGTCAGGAGCTGTGAGAATGGCAACTTGGGTTCCTTTCGTGGAGAGTCTGAAACGAGTTAGTGAAATGACATGTGTTCCCAATCGGACAAACCTGCTTAACTGAATATATAATCGATATATTTTCTGCACTCGTCGCTGCGTGAAGCGTAATCCCGCGTTAGACCTGTAATGCTACAGCTCATGAGATAAAGCAAGTGAATGTCACGAGCTGGGATCTGACTCTATGAAGGTGTCACGACTTTACTATGATGTAAACTCAGATGTAAACTCAGATGTAAACAGATGCTGTCACGTAATTTTATATCAGTTAATGTTATGTATTTTGATATCTTCTCCTTCAGACGATCTGTATATTCGATTTTTTTGTTCTTTTAATATTTTATTTATTAGAAGTAATGTACATTACAGTGATATAAGCCCAAAATAACATAATACATTTCCTGTACCACTTCTTGTTTTAAACTTTAAAAAGCAGAAGAATAGAGAGAGTTAGATAAGATAGTAAGTGCGTGAAAGAGTGATCAGGAGAAACCCGTAGAAACGTAAAACACGAGAAAGAGTTAAATAGAAAACAAAAGAAAAATAAAGCGAAAAGTAGAAAACAGAAGATATAAGAAAGTAAAATAAGATAAAAGGGATGTCCCTACTTCGTATCTTTACACACCCCTCACCGGGTCCTGAAACCATTTATTTTCAAAGTTATGTTGCACCCTATTCTTGTAATGTCGATAAATGGAGACCAAATCTTTTGGAAATGGTCTGATTTGCCTGCTAGGAGGAATCTCATGTCTTCTAGGTGTAACATTTCGAACATATTTGAAATCCACATTTTTATCGTTGGTGTGGGAGCGTTTTTCCAGAATTTAAGTATAAGTTTTTTTGCCATTATTAAGCCGTAATTAAGGAAGATCTTTTGGAACGAAGTCAGCTCAAAGCTGGCTTCCATTGTTCCAAAAATAATCAATTCTGCGTTCGGTTTCAGTTTTGTTTTAAATAATTTTATAAAAATTTCATTCCAAAATTTTTGGATTTTTATACAAAAAACAAAGTAATGTGCTATAGTTGCTTCTTGGGATAGACATTTATCACAGATGGGGGAGACATTTGGAAAAAATTACTTATTTTAGTTTTTGGGTAATATAGTCTATGTGAAGTTTTAAATTTGATTAGAATATGTCTTACATTGATCGAGCATTTGTGCACATATAGCAAGTGTTTATCCCAACTCTCTTTCGAGATTTTTATAGCTAGTTCTTGTTCCCAATCTCTTCTAATTCTATCGGATGATGGTATTTCGATATTTAGGATGATATTATACAAGTATGATATTAAATTAGTTGATTCCGCCTTCATATTCATTGCTTCGTCTAATAGGTCTGGAGACAAATTTTGATATTCTTGTGTATATTTTTTCAAATATTCACGGATTTGAAAATATTTAAAATATTGATTACTTCTCAGATTTCCATTTTCATACATGTCTCCAAACGTTTTAATTCCTATTCTTTCCCAGTGTGTTAATGATTTATCTATAATAGATGGTTTAAACGACCGATTATTAACTATGGGAGAGAGAAGTGATAGGTTTCTTAAATTTTAGGGTTAATTTTATTTGATTCGAAATTCTAATTGTACTATGAATAATTGGATTTTTTACTGTATATTGTATTATTCCGTTTTATTCGTGAGAGAAGGATCGCTCCTATATTAAAAGGGGAGCAATCCTCTCTCTCCATTACTATCCAATCCAGCCGCTGGGCAGAGTTGTCCAACAGGTGAATCACATTTTTGACATTTGCTGCCAAATTATAATACAAAAATTAGGGAGTGTTAATCCACCAAATTCTCTAGGTTTGTACAAATGTCTTTGAATTCTATGGGATATATAGTCCCATATAAAATTTGTGATATCGGAATCCAGTTTTTTTTTAACCTTTTTTGGTAAGTATATTTATATTGATTGGAATAGATATAAAATTTGTGGTAGAAAGATCATTTTTATAGCATTTATTCGGCCTATTAAAGACATCGGAAGAGTTTTCCAAAATTTAATCAGGGCGTTTAATTTATTAAGTAGGGGCATATAGTTTGCATTAAATAAAGATTTATATTTTCTGGAAATTTCAATTCCCAATTTTTTTTTTCTGTACCAATTTTAAAAGGGAATTTTCACAGGTGTGTTTAGTCTTGAGGTTTTATCGTCATAATTTCACTTTTATTCCAATTTATTCTATTTCCTGAAAAGGATCCAAATTCCTCTATTAGATTTAATATATTTGGTATACTGATTTGTGATTTTGTGATGTATAGTAGTACATCATCTGCGTATAATGATATTTTATTATTTGAATATTTTGTATTATAAGCATGGATATTCGGATGTGTTCTAATGCTTTCAGCTAGAGGTTCTATTACAAGACAAATAGCAGAGGTGATAGTGAGCATCCCTGTCTATTGCCCCTTGATAATTGAAATTTCGGGGACAACATGTTATCAGTTAATATTCTAGCAGTGGGCCTTTCATATAATAGTTTTACCCATGAGATAAAATTCTGTCCCATTTGAAATTTTTGCAATACTTTAACAAGGTAGTGCGATTCCACTTGATCGAATGCTTTGTCTGCGTCCAATGAAATAATTGATCTTCAGTTTGATATGAATGCGTTATATTAAACAGACGTCTCAGATTATTGCATGAATATCTCTTGGGTATAAACCCCGTTTGATCCGCATTGATGAATTTACTAACATATTTACTTAATCTTCTAGCTAATGTTTTTGCTAGTATTTTCTGATCTGTATTAAACAGCGCAATGGCTCGGTTTGAACCAGGGTCTTCTAAATCTTTATCTTTTTTAGGTATAAGTGTAATCGTTGATTCCGCTAATGTTTCTGGTGATGTTTGTTCTTTGAAAGCATATGTATACAATTTATGTAAACGTGGTGAAATTATCTCATAAAATCTTTTATAAAATTCATTACTAAATCCATCTGGTCCTGGTGTTTTTCCATCCTTTAGTGAGTTTATTGTTTCTTCTATTTCCTTAATTGAGGTTTGTGCTCCTAATTCCTCTTGTTCGATCAGGTTAAGTTTTGGGAGATTACAGTTATCCAAGAACTCTATAACTTTAGTACTATCTGCTGACGTTTTAGATGTATATACATTTTGATACAATTGAGCAAATCTTTTATTAATATCATTAGGCAGTGTTAACAATTCAACTTTATCTGATTTAATCTTTAAGACCGTATGAACTTTTTCCCGTTTTTTCAATTGACGTCCCAAAAGGTTATGCGGTTTATCACCAAATTAAAAATTTTCCTGTTTTGTAATTTGAAATAATTTTATAACTTTTGCTGATAATATTTTATTTAATTAAATTCAAATATTGTTATTTTATTATGTTTATCTATAGTTGGCTCTTTAGCGAAATTCGAATTTATATCCGCAGATGTATCTGTACATGCTCACCACCTTGCCACAGTCAGTACCACCTACATGGCGGAAATTCTGGGGAGGGACGGGAACAACCCCCCCCCCCCCGTTGCTTTGAGAGGTGGGGGACAATCCCACCTACTTTCGTAATCCGGAATTTATCAGACGGTTTCTAAGGGCTGAATCGGTCAGTTCGCGGGGCCTTTCACCGCCCAGCGCATCTTAAAATCAACCTGCTGCATCCAGGCGATCAGGCTCCCCATGTTGAAGCCCCCGCCGGCCGACGAAAGGCCCTGCGATCGGGCGGATTCAAGCCCCACCATTCGAGGCGGACGAAGCTGCTGTTGCTGAAGTTCGGAGTCGGTCACCAACCAGGTCAGCTTCCGATGTTACCGTCCCCCCACCCCCATGTTTTGATAGCGATTTCCTTGCCTGACTGCCGGTGTCACACAGTTCCGGAGACGCAGGTTCAATCTGCACCATCCCGTGCTTTATGAGCAATGTTTCATCGTTCGTCCTCCGACTCCACGCTAATCTTGGCTGTGCGCATGTTTCCTCCCACATGCAATTGACCTGCCTATTAATGGTTTCTGTAACTACTGTCCATGGGACAGTGTAGATGGATGCTACAATCTGGAGACAGTTCAGAAGAATATGGGCAGTATTAAAAGCTGTGAACGTAATATACATTGGTGTTTGATGATGTGCGTGGACACCGTGGTCCAAAGGCTGTAGTCTCTGAACGTGGTCTGGGCTAAAGGTCATTTGGACAACCAAATTTGAAGTTTGAAAACCTTCCAATCAGACTATGTCACTCAGATACATTTGTGCGGACCTTATGTCAGTAATATCTCTTTTCTCTCTCACAGTGAACTTGTTGGCGATTGTGATTCTCTGTCGAGGTAAATGCGGTCTCTCTAAATGCATCACTGTCTACCTGGTGGCCATGGCAGCGTCTGATCTCCTGGTCGGCATCACCGATCCGTTTCTCCGTCTGACTATTCTAATTTTCTTCCCGTATTCTTTGCTGAACATTACTCCCGTGTGCACGACTATCACATTCCTGGTCGTTGCATCCACCGCGGTCTCTGTCTGGCTGACGGTCGCCTTCACCTTCGATCGGTTTGTGGCTATTTGTTGTGAGAAGCTGAAAACAAGATATTGCACTGAGAGAACGGCGGCTGTGATTATCGGGGCAGTGGGTGTGCTGGGCTGTTTAGAGAACGTCCCCCGGTGTTTTACGATAGATCCTGTCTACGTGTTTGATAATCTTCCCTGGGGTTGTTACGACAAACTCACCTTCTATACGTCGTCTGCATGGATCGCATATGATGTCACACACCGCGTCCTAACCCCGTGTATCCCGTTCTTTCTGATCCTTCTGCTCAATGTGCTGACGGTCAGGCGGATTGTAGCGGCCAGCAGAGTCCGCAGGGGGCTCCGGGGAAAAAGCAACGGAGAGAATGACAAGGACCCGGAGATGGAGAACCGCAGGAAATCCATCGTTTTACTCTTCAGTATCACGGGCACTTTCGTCCTGCTGTGGGCAACACAGGCCATATTTTACATCTTTACGGGTATTGCGAAGGTGCGAGTTGACAGCAACCCCACCGGTTATTACTATATCACAGATGTCACGTCGATGTTCCTGCAGATGCTCAGTACCTGCACCAACACGTGCATTTACGTAGTGACCCAGAGTAAATTCAGGGCTGAGCTGATCAACGCGGTTAAATTCCCAGTGAGTGCAATTCGTGCACTTGTCCGTCCGTGACCCTCTGATCCACGCCGATAGTTCAACATACATTTGCTCCCATCAATGTTTGTCCTCCCAATATTCCCATCCAACTGCTCAGAATCTCCACTACGCACATACTCACACAGAACAGCTTGCAATGGCCATTTGAATCATCACTCGTAGAAGTTATAGAATCATACATCACTGAATCTGTCACTTTGGCTCAATTCGTCTCTGCTAACCGAGATGCGCCGTCAACGCGTCCGATTTGCCCGCGATTCCCCGACATTCATTTTAACCTTTCCTATAAATGCACCCGTCCAATCACCCTAACGGGCTTGCCCCCTCCTGTATCAAAAATCTTCTATACCACCATTCTTCCTCCAGGTCCCTCAGGTCGGCCGACTTGGGGCTACTGACTATCTCGCGGTCTAGGTTTAAGCTCAGGGGTGACCGCGCTTTTGCGGTTGCAGCCCCTAGACTGTGGAACAGCATCCCTCTCCTCATCAGAACTACCCCCTCTATCGACTTCTTTAAATCGAGGCTCAAATCCTATTTCTACCCAATAGCGTTTTTGAGGCCCTCTAAGGGAGCGCTGTAAACAGTTTGTGTATGTATTGTTAGCTCTGTGTACCATTGTACGAAGCACATTAGTATCTGCTCTGGTCGACAGCACTTTGGTCAACGTGAGATGTTTTTAAATGTGCTATACAAATAAAATTGACTGACTGGTCTTTTAAATATCGCGACTGTTTCACTCCAGCACGTCTGCAGGATGCGGGACTTAACCTGAGAAGCGGGGAGAATCCTCGCCGTCAGTGGGATAACATGATCCGATAAGTTAATCCATAAATTAATCCACTGTGGATAAGAGCTAATTACAAGCGCATCATCGGGACCAATTTTTTTGGAATTTCGTTTTAAATGGGAAGTCG
>JAXLNO010001195.1:73293-78293 GCA_038087875.1 Malacoraja senta | reverse complement strand
GTGCGCGTGTGAGAGAGAGAGAGAGATAGGGTGAAAGATGCTCCGGGTGTGTGGAGAAGCGTGCAAGGTCCGTGTGGGTTGTGAAAAAAATTAAAAAATATAAAAATATATTATATTTATCTAATATAATCATAAGATCGATCTTCTCGATTCGATGAGATAAATAGCAGGATATTGTGTGTAAATGGTGCTGGGTTGTGTTCGCCAGACGGGGATCGAGTTGTGGAGCTAAAAAAAATGATTTGTTTTCCTTTTATTTTCCGAAGATGAGAGAGATGTGTGCGCGGTCCCCCCCTTGGGTCTTGGTCTGGGTCTGTGTGAAGATGCTGCTGCTGCGGGCACGGGCACGGGCACAGACTGGCTGAGCACATGCGATAACTTCACAATACAGTGCTCTAAGTTTCCTGTTTCTTATATATATTTTTTGCAGATCTCAACAATGAAGAATGAAGGACCAGGCTGAGAGCTGCTTGTTTGCTTGCGCTTGCTGTCTCGGAGGAAAAAAACGATCTTTGCTTTTGCGCTTGCTCTCAAAGTGTAATTACCGGCCACTTACAATTTTATTCAAATGAAATAAAAGTCAATGATTCAAATGACTCATGATTATTATCACCATCATCACACACTGAGGCCTGATGAGCCTCAGGGAGGAGCGACTTAAAAAAAATTGAGTAAAATTAATTTTTAATATTCTAGTCAACATCACACACAGAGGGGTGGGTGGTGGCTGGGGGGGCCAGTGCAGGCCTGCTGGGCCGAAGTTTCACCTCCAGGTCTGGCTAGTATGATGGGCCGAAAGGACAAACAATAAAGTTTTGGGGGGGGGCAAATATTGGTAAATTCTCTGGGATATTAGGATCAGCACACACAAGGATGGGTGGCGGCTGGGGGCTAGTACAGGCCTGCTGGGCGGAAGGGATATTTTAAAATGCGGCTAGTACAGGGCTGATGGGCAGAAGGGACATTTTTAAATGGGGCTAGTACATGCCTGATGGGCCGAGGGGACGTTTTTAAAATGGGGCTAGTACATGCCTGATGGGCCGAAGGGACATTTTTAACATGGGGCTGGTATATGCCTGATGGGCAGAAGGAACATTTGACAATGGGCCTAGTACAGGGCCGAAGGGACATTTTAAATGGGTCTAGTACAGGCCTGATGGGCCGAAGGGACACTAAAATAAATTAAAAAAACAGCCCAAATTCAAACAGGCATGATAGAATCCTGTCTGTGAATCCAGCGGCCAGTGTCCAGCGGCCGGCGAAGCCATTGTACAGTGGCTGGAGAAGCCAGTGTCCAGCGGCCGGAGTAGCCAGTGTCCAGCGGCCGGAGAAGCCAGTGTCCAGCGGCTGGAGTATCCATTGTAGCCAGTGTCCAGCGGCCGGAGAAGCCAGTGTCCGGCGGCCGGAGATGCCAGCGGCCAGAGTAGCCAGTGTCCAGCGGCTGGAGTAGCCAGCGACCGGAGAAGCCAGTGTCCAGCGGCCGGAGAAGCCAGTGTCTAGCGGCCAGAGAAGCCAGTGTACAGCGGCCGGAGAAGCCAGTGGCCGGAGAAGCCAGTGTCCAGTGGCCGGAAAAGCCAGTGTCCAGTGGCCGGAGTAGCCAGTGTCCAACGACCAGAGCAGCCAGTGTCCAGCGGCCGGAGTAGCCAGTGTCCAGCGACCGGAGAAGCCAGTCCAGCGGCCGGAGAAGCCAGTGTCCAGCGGCCAGAGAAGCCAGTGTCCAGTCGCCTGAGAAGCCAGTGTCCAGCGGCCGGAGTAGCTAGTGTCCAGTATCTGGAGAAGCCAGTGGCCGGACCCAGTGTCCAGCGGCCGGAGGAGCCACTGGCAACTGGCTTCTTTGGCCACCGGACACTGGCTACTTCTGCCACTGGACACTCGCCGCTGGACACTGGCTTCTCCGGCCGTTGGACACTGGCTTCTCCGGCGTCTGGACACTGGCTACTTCGGCCTCTGGACACTGGCTACGGCCGCTGGACACTGGCTACACTGGCTACTCCAGCCGCTGGGCCGATGGGACACTAAAATAAATTTAAAAAACAGCTCAAATTCAAACAGGCATGATGGAATCCTGTCTGTGAATCCAATGGCCAGCGGCCAGAGTAGCCAGTGTGCAGCGGCCGGCGAAGCCATTGTACAGTGGCCGGAGAAGCCAGTGTCCAGCGGCCGGAGTAGCCAGTGTCCAGCGGCCGGATAAGCCAGTGTCCAGCGGCTGGAGTAGCCACTGTAGCCAGTGTCCAGCGGCCGGAGAAGCCAGTGTCCGGCGGCCGGAGATGCCAGCGGCCAGAGTAGCCAGTGTCCAGCGGCCGGAGTAGCCAGTGTCCAGCGGCCGGAGACGCCAGTGTCCAGCGGTCGGAGAAGCCAATGTCTAGCGGCCAGAGAAGCCAGTGTCCAGCGTCCGGAGAAGCCAGTGTCCAGTGGCCGGAGTAGCCAGTGTCCAACGACCAGAGCAGCCAGTGTCCAGCGGCCGGAGTAGCCACTGTCCATGGCCGGAGAAGCCAGTGACCAGCGGCCAGAGAAGCCAGTGTCCAGCCGCCTGATAAGCCAGTGTCCAGCGGCCGGAGTAGCCAGTGTCCAGCGGCCAGAGAAGCCAGTGTCCAGTCGCCTGAGAAGCCAGTGTCCAGCGACCGGAGTAGCCAGTGTCCAGTATCTGGAGAAGCCAGTGGCCCGACCCAGTGTCCAGCGGCCGGAGGAGCCACTGGCAACTGGCTTCTTTGGCCACCGGACACTGGCTACTTCTGCCACTGGACACTCGCCGCTGGACACTGGCTTCTCCGGCCGTTGGACACTGGCTTCTCCGGCGTCTGGACACTGGCTACTTCGGCCTCTGGACACTGGCTACGGCCGCTGGACACTGGCTACACTGGCTACTCCAGCCGCTGGGCCGATGGGACACTAAAATAAATTTAAAAAAACAGCTCAAATTCAAACAGGCATGATGGAATCCTGTCTGTGAATCCAATGGCCAGCGGCCAGAGTAGCCAGTGTGCAGCGGCCGGCGAAGCCATTGTACAGTGGCCGGAGAAGCCAGTGTCCAGCGGCCGGAGTAGCCAGTGTCCAGCGGCCGGAGAAGCCAGTGTCCAGCGGCTGGAGTAGCCACTGTAGCCAGTGTCCAGCGGCCGGAGAAGCCAGTGTCCGGCGGCCGGAGATGCCAGCGGCCAGAGTAGCCAGTGTCCAGCGGCCGGAGTAGCCAGTGTCCAGCGGCCGGAGACGCCAGTGTCCAGCGGTCGGAGAAGCCAATGTCTAGCGGCCAGAGAAGCCAGTGTCCAGCGTCCGGAGAAGCCAGTGTCCAGTGGCCGGAGTAGCCAGTGTCCAACGACCAGAGCAGCCAGTGTCCAGCGGCCGGAGTAGCCACTGTCCATGGCCGGAGAAGCCAGTGTCCAGCGGCCAGAGAAGCCAGTGTCCAGCCGCCTGATAAGCCAGTGTCCAGCGGCCGGAGTAGCCAGTGTCCAGTATCTGGAGAAGCCAGTGGCCGGAGCCAGTGTCCAGCGGCCGGAGGAGCCACTGGCTACTGGCTTCTTTGGCCACCGGACACTGGCTACTTCTGTCACTGGACACTGGCTTCTCCGGCCGCTGGACACTGGCTTCTCCGGCGTCTGGACACTGGCTACTTCGGCCTCTGGACACTGGCTACGGACGCTGGACACTGGCTACACTGGCTACTCCAGCCGCTGGGCCGAAGGGACACTAAAATAAATTTAAAAAAACAGCTCAAATTCAAACAGGCATGATGGAATCCTGTCTGTGAATCCAATGGCCAGCGGCCAGAGTAGCCAGTGTCCAGCGGCCGGCGAAGCCATTGTACAGTGGCCGGAGAAGCCAGTGTCTGGCGGCCAGAGAAGCCAGTGTCCAGCGGCCGGAGAAGCCAGTGTCCAGCGGCCGGAGAAGCCAGTGTCCAGCGGCCGGATAAGCCAGTGTATAGCGGCCAGAGATGCCAGTGTCCAGCGGCCGGAGAAGCCAGTGTCCAGTGGCCGGAAAAGCCAGTGTCCAGTGGCCGGAGTAGTCAGTGTCCAACGACCAGAGCAGCCAGTGTCCAGCGGCCGGAGTAGCCAGTGTCCAGCGGCCGGAGAAGCCAGTGTCCAGCGGCCGGAGAAGCCAGTGTCCAGCGGCCAGAGAAGCCAGTCCAGTCGCCTGAGAAGCCAGTGTACAGCGGCCGGAGTAGCCAATGTCCAGTATCTGGAGAAGCCAGTGACCGGAGCCAGTATCCAGCGGCCGGAGGAGCCACTGGCTACTGGCTTAGTTGGCCACCGGACACTGGCTACTTCTGCCACTGGACACTCGCCGCTGGACACTGGCTTCTCCGGCCGCTGGACACTGGCTTCTCCGGCGTCTGGACACTGGCTACTTCGGCCTCTGGACACTGGCTATGGCCGCTGGACACTGGCTACACTGGTTACTCCAGCCGCTGGGCCGAAGGGACACTAAAATAAATTTAAAAAACAGCTCAAATTCAAACAGGCATGTTGGAATCATGTCTGGGAATCCAATGGCCAGCGGCCAGAGTAGCCAGTGTCGCGCGGCCGGCGAAGCCATTGTACAGTGGCCGGAGAAGCCAGTGTCCAGCGGCCGGAGTAGCCAGTGTCCAGCGGCCGGAGAAGCCAGTGTCCAGCGGCTGGAGTATCCACTGTAGCCAGTGTCCAGCGGCCGGAGAAGCCAGTGTCCGGCGGCCGGAGATGCCAGCGGCCAGAGTAGCCAGTGTCCAGCGGCCGGAGTAGCAAGCGGCCGGAGAAGCCAGTGTCCAGCGGGCGGAGAAGCCCGTGTCTAGCGGCCAGAGAAGCCAGTGTCCAGCGGCCGGCGAAGCCAGTGTCCAGTGGCCGGAGAAGCCAGTGTCCAGTGGCCGGAGAAGCCAGTGTCCAGTGGCCGGAGTAGCCAGTGTCCAACTACCAGAGCAGCCAGTGTCCAGCAGCCGGAGTAGCCAGTCTCCAGCGGCCGGAGAAGCCAGTCCAGCGGCCGGAGAAGCCAGTGTCCAGCGGCCAGAGAAGCCAGTGTCCAGTCGCCTGAGAAGC
>JAXLNO010001195.1:63293-65793 GCA_038087875.1 Malacoraja senta | reverse complement strand
ATTGGCGTACTGCGCATGTTGTTCCGTTGTTTAAAAAGGGTTCTAAGAGTAAACCTAGCAATTATAGACTTGTTAGTTTAACGTCAGTGGTGGGCAAATTAATGGAAAGGATACTTAGAGATAATATATATAAGCATCTGGATAAGCAGGGTCTGATTAGGAACAGTCAACATTTGTGCCTGGAAGGTCATGTTTGACTAATCTTCTTGAATTTTTCCAAGAGGTTACTAGTGAAATTGATGAGGGTAAAGCAGTGGATGTTGTCTATATGGACTTCAGTAAGGCCTTTGACAAGGTTCCTCATGGAAGGTTGCTTAAGAAGATTCAATTGGTGGGTATTAATGGTGGAGTAGCAAGATGGATTCAACAGTGGCTGAATGGGAGATGCCAGAGAGTAATGGTGGATGGCTGTTTGTCAGGTTGGAGGCCGGTGACTAGTGGGGGGTGTCTCAGGGGTCTGTCTGTGTTGGGTCCACTGTTGTTTGTCATGTACATCAATGATCTGGATGATGGTGTGGAAAATTGGATTAGTAAGTATGCAGATGCTCCTAAGATAGGTGGTTGGTGTTGTGGATAATGAAGTAGATTTTCAAAGTCTACAGAGAGATTTAGGCCATTTGGAAGAGTGGGCTGAAAGATGGCAGATGGACTTTAATGCTGATAAATGTGAAGTGCTACATCTCGGCAGGACAAATCAAAATAGGACGTACATGGTAAATGGTAGCGAATTGAGGAATGCAGTTGAACAGAGGGATCTAGGAATAACTGTGCATAGTTCCCTGAAGGTGGAATCTCATGTAGATAGGGTGGTAAAGAAAGCTTTTGGTGTGCTGGCCTTTATAAATCAGAGCATTGAATATAGAAGTTGGGATGTAATGTTTAAATTGTACAAGGCATTGGTGAGGCCAATTCTGGAGAATGCAGTACAATTTTGGTCGCCTAATTATAGGAAGGATGTCAACAAAATAGAGAGAGTACAGAGGAGATTTACTAGAATGTTGCCTGGGTTTCAGCAACTAAGTTACAGAGAAAGGTTGAACAAGTTAGGTCTTTATTCTTTGGAGCGCAGAAGGTTAAGGGGGGACTTGATAGAGGTCTTTAAAATGATGAGCGCGTCAGACAGAGTTGACGTGGATAACCTTTTCCCATTGAGTGTAGGGAAGATTCAAACAAGGGGACATGTCTTGAGAATTAAGGGACAGAAGTTTAGGGGTAACATTAGGGGGAACATTTTTACTCAGAGAGTGGTAGCTGTGTGGAATGAGCTTCCAGTGGAAGTGGTGGAGGCAGGTTCGATTTTATCCTTTAAAAATAGATTGGATGGGTATATGGATGGGAAAGGAATGGAGGGTTATGGTCTGAGTGCAGGTAGATGGGACTAGGGGGAGGGAAGAAAAAAGAAAGAAGGGAAAAAAAGAAAGAAAAAAAAGTGTTCAGCATGGACTTGAAGGGCCGATGGCCTGTTTCCGCCCTGTAATGGTTATATGTGTGTGTGTGACTGTACTGTGTGTTTTTACTTACTCACTCACTCACTGACCGCAGTCTAATTCTGCCTTTATTGCCTGTGAGATCCAGGATTGGCTATCAAGTTCCTTTATCCTCCTTCATTCTTTCGATCTGTAGAGTTGAAAAAGAGGAACATTTTCAAAAATTGATTCTCTGCACTTTCCCCCTTCTCTCTCTCTCTCTCTCTCTCTCTCGCTCACACAGACTCACTCCCCTGTTTTGGGCAATATTCCTCCATATCTATCTATCTATCAATCAATCAACCTTTGATAAATATATATTAGAATATAGTAAAATATATAATTTTCTGATAGATACAGGGATATTTCAATCCCCAGCTACCTCTCTCTCTCTCTCTCTCTCTCTCTCTTTGTCTCTCTGTGTCTCTCTCTCTCTGTCCTCTCTCTATGTCTCTCTCTCTCTCTCTGTCTCTGTCTCTCTCTCTCTCTCTCTCTGTCTGTCTCTCTCCCTCTCTGTCCTCTCTCTCTGTGTGTCTCTCTCTCTCTGTCTCTGTCTCTCTCTCTGTGTGTCTCTCTCTGTCCTCTCTCCCTGCGTCTGTCTCTCTCTCTCTCTCTCTCTCTCTCTCTCTCACCCTCTCTCTCTCTCTCTCTCTCTCTCTCTCTCCCTCTCTCTCCCTCTCTCTCTCTCTCTCTCTCTCTGTCTCTCCCTCTCTCTCTCTCTGTCTCTCTCTCTCTCTCTGTCTCACAACTTCATGCCTTATGGTTAAAGAAGCTGTAGATTTCTAGAGTTGTGGTGAGGCTTTCAGTTTCGATTTCCTGATCTTGCGTAGATTTGTCCGGCTCTCGGCTCGGCTCGGGTCTGCGTTCGGCTCTCGGGTTCTCCTCTCGGACACTGGCTTCTCCGACCGCTGGACACTGGCTCCTCCGGCCGCTTGACACTGGCTTCTCCGGCCACTTGACACTGGCTTCTCCGGCCGCTTGACACTGGCTTCTCCGGCCGCTTGACACTGGCTTCTCCGGCTGCTGGACACTGG
>JAXLNO010001195.1:0-63093 GCA_038087875.1 Malacoraja senta | reverse complement strand
ATGGATGGATGGATGGATGGATGGATGGATGGATGGATGGATGGATGGATGGATGGATGGATGGATGGATGGATGGATGGATGGATGGATGGATGGATGGATGGATGGATGGATGGATGGATGGATGGATGGATGGATGGATGGATGGATGGATGGATGGATGGATGGATGGATGGATGGATGGATGGATGGATGGATGGATGGATGGATGGATGGATGGATGGATGGATGGATGGATGGATGGATGGATGGATGGATGGATGGATGGATGGATGGATGGATGGATGGATGGATGGATGGATGGATGGATGGATGGATGGATGGATGGATGGATGGATGGATGGATGGATGGATGGATGGATGGATGGATGGATGGATGATGGATGGATGGATGGATGGATGGATGGATGGATGGATGGATGGATGGATGGATGGATGGATGGATGGATGGATGGATGGATGGATGGATGGATGGATGGATGGATGGATGGATGGATGGATGGATGGATGGATGGATGGATGGATAGATAGATAGATAGATAGATAGATAGATAGATAGATAGATAGATAGATAGATAGATAGATAGATAGATAGATAGATAGATAGATAGATAGATAGATAGATAGATAGATAGATAGATAGATAGATAGATAGATAGATAGATAGATAGATAGATAGATAGATAGATAGATAGATAGATAGATAGATAGATAGATAGATAGATAGATAGATAGATAGATAGATAGATAGATAGATAGATAGATAGATAGATAGATAGATAGATAGATAGATAGATAGATAGATAGATAGATAGATAGATAGATAGATAGATAGATAGATAGATAGATAGATAGATAGATAGATAGATAGATAGATAGATAGATAGATAGATAGATAGATAGATAGATAGATAGATAGATAGATAGATAGATAGATAGATAGATAGATAGATAGATAGATAGATAGATAGATAGATAGATAGATAGATAGATAGATAGATAGATAGATAGATAGATAGATAGATAGATAGATAGATAGATAGATAGATGATAGATAGATAGATAGATAGATAGATAGATAGATAGATAGATAGATAGATAGATAGATAGATAGATAGATAGATAGATAGATAGATAGATAGATAGATAGATAGATAGATAGATAGATAGATAGATAGATAGATAGATAGATAGATAGATAGATAGATAGATAGATAGATAGATAGATAGATAGATAGATAGATAGATAGATAGATAGATAGATAGATAGATAGATAGATAGATAGATAGATAGATAGATAGATAGATAGATAGATAGATAGATAGATAGATAGATAGATAGATAGATAGATAGATAGATAGATAGATAGATAGATAGATAGATAGATAGATAGATAGATAGATAGATAGATAGATAGATAGATAGATAGATAGATAGATAGATAGATAGATAGATAGATAGATAGATAGATAGATAGATAGATAGATAGATAGATAGATAGATAGATAGATAGATAGATAGATAGATAGATAGATAGATAGATAGATAGATAGATAGATAGATAGATAGATAGATAGATAGATAGATAGATAGATAGATAGATAGATAGATAGATAGATAGATAGATAGATAGATAGATAGATAGATAGATAGATAGATAGATAGATAGATAGATAGATAGATAGATAGATAGATAGATAGATAGATAGATAGATAGATAGATAGATAGATAGATAGATAGATAGATAGATAGATAGATAGATAGATAGATAGATAGATAGATAGATAGATAGATAGATAGATAGATAGATAGATAGATAGATAGATAGATAGATAGATAGATAGATAGATAGATAGATAGATAGATAGATAGATAGATAGATAGATAGATAGATAGATAGATAGATAGATAGATAGATAGATAGATAGATAGATAGATAGATAGATAGATAGATAGATAGATAGATAGATAGATAGATAGATAGATAGATAGATAGATAGATAGATAGATAGATAGATAGATAGATAGATAGATAGATAGATAGATAGATAGATAGATAGATAGATAGATAGATAGATAGATAGATAGATAGATAGATAGATAGATAGATAGATAGATAGATAGATAGATAGATAGATAGATAGATAGATAGATAGATAGATAGATAGATAGATAGATAGATAGATAGATAGATAGATAGATAGATAGATAGATAGATAGATAGATAGATAGATAGATAGATAGATAGATAGATAGATAGATAGATAGATAGATAGATAGACAGACAGACAGACAGACAGACAGACAGACAGACAGACAGACAGACAGACAGACAGACAGACAGACAGACAGACAGACAGACAGACAGACAGACAGACAGACAGACAGACAGACAGACAGACAGACAGACAGACAGACAGACAGACAGACAGACAGACAGACAGACAGACAGACAGACAGACAGACAGACAGACAGACAGACAGACAGACAGACAGACAGACAGACAGACAGACAGACAGACAGACAGACAGACAGACAGACAGACAGACAGACAGACAGACAGACAGACAGACAGACAGACAGACAGACAGACAGACAGACAGACAGACAGACAGACAGACAGACAGACAGACAGACAGACAGACAGACAGACAGACAGACAGACAGACAGATAGATAGATAGATAGATAGATAGATAGATAGATAGATAGATAGATAGATAGATAGATAGATAGATAGATAGATAGATAGATAGATAGATAGATAGATAGATAGATAGATAGATAGATAGATAGATAGATAGATAGATAGATAGATAGATAGATAGATAGATAGATAGATAGATAGATAGATAGATAGATAGATAGATAGATAGATAGATAGATAGATAGATAGATAGATAGATAGATAGATAGATAGATAGATAGATAGATAGATAGATAGATAGATAGATAGATAGATAGATAGATAGATAGATAGATAGATAGATAGATAGATAGATAGATAGATAGATAGATAGATAGATAGATAGATAGATAGATAGATAGATAGATAGATAGATAGATAGATAGATAGATAGATAGATAGATAGATAGATAGATAGATAGATAGATAGATAGATAGATAGATAGATAGATAGATAGATAGATAGATAGATAGATAGATAGATAGATAGATAGATAGATAGATAGATAGATAGATAGATAGATAGATAGATAGATAGATAGATAGATAGATAGATAGATAGATAGATAGATAGATAGATAGATAGATAGATAGATAGATAGATAGATAGATAGATAGATAGATAGATAGATAGATAGATAGATAGATAGATAGATAGATAGATAGATAGATAGATAGATAGATAGATAGATAGATAGATAGATAGATAGATAGATAGATAGATAGATAGATAGATAGATAGATAGATAGATAGATAGATAGATAGATAGATAGATAGATAGATAGATAGATAGATAGATAGATAGATAGATAGAGATAGATAGATAGATAGATAGATAGATAGATAGATAGATAGATAGATAGATAGATAGATAGATAGATAGATAGATAGATAGATAGATAGATAGATAGATAGATAGATAGATAGATAGATAGATAGATAGATAGATAGATAGATAGATAGATAGATAGATAGATAGATAGATAGATAGATAGATAGATAGATAGATAGATAGATAGATAGATAGATAGATAGATAGATAGATAGATAGATAGATAGATAGATAGATAGATAGATAGATAGATAGATAGATAGATAGATAGATAGATAGATAGATAGATAGATAGATAGATAGATAGATAGATAGATAGATAGATAGATAGATAGATAGATAGATAGATAGATAGATAGATAGATAGATAGATAGATAGATAGATAGATAGATTGATAGATAGATAGATAGATAGATAGATAGATAGATAGATAGATAGATAGATAGATAGATAGATAGATAGATAGATAGATAGATAGATAGATAGATAGATAGATAGATAGATAGATAGATAGATAGATAGATAGATAGATAGATAGATAGATAGATAGATAGATAGATAGATAGATAGATAGATAGATAGATAGATAGATAGATAGATAGATAGATAGATAGATAGATAGATAGATAGATAGATAGATAGATAGATAGATAGATAGATAGATAGATAGATAGATAGATAGATAGATAGATAGATAGATAGATAGATAGATAGATAGATAGATAGATAGATAGATAGATAGATAGATAGATAGATAGATAGATAGATAGATAGATAGATAGATAGATAGATAGATAGATAGATAGATAGATAGATAGATAGATAGATAGATAGATAGATAGATAGATAGATAGATAGATAGATAGATAGATAGATAGATAGATAGATAGATAGATAGATAGATAGATAGATAGATAGATAGATAGATAGATAGATAGATAGATAGATAGATAGATAGATAGATAGATAGATAGATAGATAGATAGATAGATAGATAGATAGATAGATAGATAGATAGATAGATAGATAGATAGATAGATAGATAGATAGATAGATAGATAGATAGATAGATAGATAGATAGATAGATAGATAGATAGATAGATAGATAGATAGATAGATAGATAGATAGATAGATAGATAGATAGATAGATAGATAGATAGATAGATAGATAGATAGATAGATAGATAGATAGATAGATAGATAGATAGATAGATAGATAGATAGATAGATAGATAGATAGATAGATAGATAGATAGATAGATAGATAGATAGATAGATAGATAGATAGATAGAAGATAGATAGATAGATAGATAGATAGATAGATAGATAGATAGATAGATAGATAGATAGATAGATAGATAGATAGATAGATAGATAGATAGATAGATAGATAGATAGATAGATAGATAGATAGATAGATAGATAGATAGATAGATAGATAGATAGATAGATAGATAGATAGATAGATAGATAGATAGATAGATAGATAGATAGATAGATAGATAGATAGATAGATAGATAGATAGATAGATAGATAGATAGATAGATAGATAGATAGATAGATAGATAGATAGATAGATAGATAGATAGATAGATAGATAGATAGATAGATAGATAGATAGATAGATAGATAGATAGATAGATAGATAGATAGATAGATAGATAGATAGATAGATAGATAGATAGATAGATAGATAGATAGATAGATAGATAGATAGATAGATAGATAGATAGATAGATAGATAGATAGATAGATAGATAGATAGATAGATAGATAGATAGATAGATAGATAGATAGATAGATAGATAGATAGATAGATAGATAGATAGATAGATAGATAGATAGATAGATAGATAGATAGATAGATAGATAGATAGATAGATAGATAGATAGATAGATAGATAGATAGATAGATAGATAGATAGATAGATAGATAGATAGATAGATAGATAGATAGATAGATAGATAGATAGATAGATAGATAGATAGATAGATAGATAGATAGATAGATAGATAGATAGATAGATAGATAGATAGATAGATAGATAGATAGATAGATAGATAGATAGATAGATAGATAGATAGATAGATAGATAGATAGATAGATAGATAGATAGATAGATAGATAGATAGATAGATAGATAGATAGATAGATAGATAGATAGATAGATAGATAGATAGATAGATAGATAGATAGATAGATAGATAGATAGATAGATAGATAGATAGATAGATAGATAGATAGATAGATAGATAGATAGATAGATAGATAGATAGATAGATAGATAGATAGATAGATAGATAGATAGATAGATAGATAGATAGATAGATAGATAGATAGATAGATAGATAGATAGATAGATAGATAGATAGATAGATAGATAGATAGATAGATAGATAGATAGATAGATAGATAGATAGATAGATAGATAGATAGATAGATAGATAGATAGATAGATAGATAGATAGATAGATAGATAGATAGATAGATAGATAGATAGATAGATAGATAGATAGATAGATAGATAGATAGATAGATAGATAGATAGATAGATAGATAGATAGATAGATAGATAGATAGATAGATAGATAGATAGATAGATAGATAGATAGATAGATAGATAGATAGATAGATAGATAGATAGATAGATAGATAGATAGATAGATAGATAGATAGATAGATAGATAGATAGATAGATAGATAGATAGATAGATAGATAGATAGATAGATAGATAGATAGATAGATAGATAGATAGATAGATAGATAGATAGATAGATAGATAGATAGATAGATAGATAGATAGATAGATAGATAGATAGATAGATAGATAGATAGATAGATAGATAGATAGATAGATAGATAGATAGATAGATAGATAGATAGATAGATAGATAGATAGATAGATAGATAGATAGATAGATAGATAGATAGATAGATAGATAGATAGATAGATAGAGAGAGAGAGAGAGAGAGAGAGAGAGAGAGAGAGAGAGAGAGAGAGAGATAGATAGATAGATAGATAGATAGATAGATAGATAGATAGATAGATAGATAGATAGATAGATAGATAGATAGATAGATAGATAGATAGATAGATAGATAGATAGATAGATAGATAGATAGATAGATAGATAGATAGATAGATAGATAGATAGATAGATAGATAGATAGATAGATAGATAGATAGATAGATAGATAGATAGATAGATAGATAGATAGATAGATAGATAGATAGATAGATAGATAGATAGATAGATAGATAGATAGATAGATAGATAGATAGATAGATAGATAGATAGATAGATAGATAGATAGATAGATAGATAGATAGATAGATAGATAGATAGATAGATAGATAGATAGATAGATAGATAGATAGATAGATAGATAGATAGATAGATAGATAGATAGATAGATAGATAGATAGATAGATAGATAGATAGATAGATAGATAGATAGATAGATAGATAGATAGATAGATAGATAGATAGATAGATAGATAGATAGATAGATAGATAGATAGATAGATAGATAGATAGATAGATAGATAGATAGATAGATAGATAGATAGATAGATAGATAGATAGATAGATAGATAGATAGATAGATAGATAGATAGATAGATAGATAGATAGATAGATAGATAGATAGATAGATAGATAGATAGATAGATAGATAGATAGATAGATAGATAGATAGATAGATAGATAGATAGATAGATAGATAGATAGATAGATAGATAGATAGATAGATAGATAGATAGATAGATAGATAGATAGATAGATAGATAGATAGATAGATAGATAGATAGATAGATAGATAGATAGATAGATAGATAGATAGATAGATAGATAGATAGATAGATAGATAGATAGATAGATAGATAGATAGATAGATAGATAGATAGATAGATAGATAGATAGATAGATAGATAGATAGATAGATAGATAGATAGATAGATAGATAGATAGATAGATAGATAGATAGATAGATAGATAGATAGATAGATAGATAGATAGATAGATAGATAGATAGATAGATAGATAGATAGATAGATAGATAGATAGATAGATAGATAGATAGATAGATAGATAGATAGATAGATAGATAGATAGATAGATAGATAGATAGATAGATAGATAGATAGATAGATAGATAGATAGATAGATAGATAGATAGATAGATAGATAGATAGATAGATAGATAGATAGATAGATAGATAGATAGATAGATAGATAGATAGATAGATAGATAGAAGATAGATAGATAGATAGATAGATAGATAGATAGATAGATAGATAGATAGATAGATAGATAGATAGATAGATAGATAGATAGATAGATAGATAGATAGATAGATAGATAGATAGATAGATAGATAGATAGATAGATAGATAGATAGATAGATAGATAGATAGATAGATAGATAGATAGATAGATAGATAGATAGATAGATAGATAGATAGATAGATAGATAGATAGATAGATAGATAGATAGATAGATAGATAGATAGATAGATAGATAGATAGATAGATAGATAGATAGATAGATAGATAGATAGATAGATAGATAGATAGATAGATAGATAGATAGATAGATAGATAGATAGATAGATAGATAGATAGATAGATAGATAGATAGATAGATAGATAGATAGATAGATAGATAGATAGATAGATAGATAGATAGATAGATAGATAGATAGATAGATAGATAGATAGATAGATAGATAGATAGATAGATAGATAGATAGATAGATAGATAGATAGATAGATAGATAGATAGATAGATAGATAGATAGATAGATAGATAGATAGATAGATAGATAGATAGATAGATAGATAGATAGATAGATAGATAGATAGATAGATAGATAGATAGATAGATAGATAGATAGATAGATAGATAGATAGATAGATAGATAGATAGATAGATAGATAGATAGATAGATAGATAGATAGATAGATAGATAGATAGATAGATAGATAGATAGATAGATAGATAGATAGATAGATAGATAGATAGATAGATAGATAGATAGATAGATAGATAGATAGATAGATAGATAGATAGATAGATAGATAGATAGATAGATAGATAGATAGATAGATAGATAGATAGATAGATAGATAGATAGATAGATAGATAGATAGATAGATAGATAGATAGATAGATAGATAGATAGATAGATAGATAGATAGATAGATAGATAGATAGATAGATAGATAGATAGATAGATAGATAGATAGATAGATAGATAGATAGATAGATAGATAGATAGATAGATAGATAGATAGATAGATAGATAGATAGATAGATAGATAGATAGATAGATAGATAGATAGATAGATAGATAGATAGATAGATAGATAGATAGATAGATAGATAGATAGATAGATAGATAGATAGATAGATAGATAGATAGATAGATAGATAGATAGATAGATAGATAGATAGATAGATAGATAGATAGATAGATAGATAGATAGATAGATAGATAGATAGATAGATAGATAGATAGATAGATAGATAGATAGATAGATAGATAGATAGATAGATAGATAGATAGATAGATAGATAGATAGATAGATAGATAGATAGATAGATAGATAGATAGATAGATAGATAGATAGATAGATAGATAGATAGATAGATAGATAGATAGATAGATAGATAGATAGATAGATAGATAGATAGATAGATAGATAGATAGATAGATAGATAGATAGATAGATAGATAGATAGATAGATAGATAGATAGATAGATAGATAGATAGATAGATAGATAGATAGATAGATAGATAGATAGATAGATAGATAGATAGATAGATAGATAGATAGATAGATAGATAGATAGATAGATAGATAGATAGATAGATAGATAGATAGATAGATAGATAGATAGATAGATAGATAGATAGATAGATAGATAGATAGATAGATAGATAGATAGATAGATAGATAGATAGATAGATAGATAGATAGATAGATAGATAGATAGATAGATAGATAGATAGATAGATAGATAGATAGATAGATAGATAGATAGATAGATAGATAGATAGATAGATAGATAGATAGATAGATAGATAGATAGATAGATAGATAGATAGATAGATAGATAGATAGATAGATAGATAGATAGATAGATAGATAGATAGATAGATAGATAGATAGATAGATAGATAGATAGATAGATAGATAGATAGATAGATAGATAGATAGATAGATAGATAGATAGATAGATAGATAGATAGATAGATAGATAGATAGATAGATAGATAGATAGATAGATAGATAGATAGATAGATAGATAGATAGATAGATAGATAGATAGATAGATAGATAGATAGATAGATAGATAGATAGATAGATAGATAGATAGATAGATAGATAGATAGATAGATAGATAGATAGATAGATAGATAGATAGATAGATAGATAGATAGATAGATAGATAGATAGATAGATAGATAGATAGATAGATAGATAGATAGATAGATAGATAGATAGATAGATAGATAGATAGATAGATAGATAGCTGGGGATTGAAATATCCCTGTATCAGAAAATTATATATTTTGCTATATTCTGATATATATTTATCAAAGATTGATTGATAGATAGATAGATATGGAGGAATACTGCCCAGAACAGGGGTGAGTCTGTGTGCGTGTGTGTGTGTGTGTGTGTGTGTGTGTGTGTGTGTGTGTGTGTGTGTGTGTGTGTGCGTGCGTGTGTGTGTGTGTGTGTGTGTGTGTGTGTGTGTGTGTGTGAGAGAGAGAGAGAGAGAAGGGGGAAAGTGCAGAGAATCAATTTCTGAAAATGTTTCCTCTTTTTCAACTCTACAGATCGAAAGAATGAAGGAGGATAAAGGAACTTGATAAAGCCAATCCTGGATCTCACAGGCAATAAAGGCAGAATTAGACTGCGGTCAGTGAGTGAGTGAGCAAGTAAAAACACACAGTACAGTCACACACACACACACACACACACACACACATATATAACCATTACAGCACGGAAACAGGCCATCTCAGCCCTTCAAGTCCGTGCTTAACACTTTTTTTTCTTTCTTTTTTCCCTTCTTTCTTTTTTCTTCCCTCCCCCTAGTCCCATCTACCTGCACTCAGACCATAACCCTCCATTCCTTTCCCATCCATATACCCATCCAATCTATTTTCAAAGGATCAAATCGAACCTGCCTCCACCACTTCCACTGGAAGCTCATTCCACACAGCTACCACTCTCTGAGTAAAACTGTTCCCCCTAATGTTACCCCTAAACTTCTGTCCCTTAATTCTCAACTCATGTCCCTTGTTTGAATCTTCCCTACACTCAATGGGAAAAGGTTATCCACGTCAACTCTGTCTAACCCGCTCATCATTTTAAAGACCTCTATCAAGTCCCCCCTTAACCTTCTGCCCTCCAAAGAATAAAGACCTAACTTGTTCAACCTTTCTCTGTAACTTAGTTGCTGAAACCCAGGCAACATTCTAGTAAATCTCCTCTGTAATCTCTCTATTTTGTTGACATCCTTCCTATAATTAGGCGACCAAAATTGTACTGCATACTCCAGAATTGGCCTCACCAATGCCTTGTACAATTTTAACATTACATCCCAACTTCTATATTCAATGCTCTGATTTATAAAGGCCAGCACACCAAAAGCTTTCTTTACCACCCTATCTACATGAGATTCCACCTTCAGGGAACTATGCACAGTTATTCCTAGATCCCTCTGTTCAACTGCATTCCTCAATTCGCTACCATTTATCATGTACGTCCTATTTTGATTTGTCCTGCCGAGATGTAGCACTTCACATTTATCAGCATTAAAGGCCATCTGCCATCTTTCAGCCCACTCTTCCAAATGGCCTAAATCTCTCTGTAGACTTTGAAAATCTACTTCATTATCCACAACACCAACCACCTATCTTAGGATCATCTGCATACTTACTAATCCAATTTTCCACACCATCATCCAGATCATTGATGTACATGACAAACAACAGTGGACCCAACACACACAGACCCCTGAGGCACCCCCCACTAGTCACCGGCCTCCAACCTGACAAACAGCCATCCACCATTACTCTCTGGCATCTCCCATTCAGCCACTGTTGAATCCATCTTGCTACTCCACCATTAATACCCACCAATTGAATCTTCTTAAGCAACCTTCCATGAGGAACCTTGTCAAAGGCCTTACTGAAGTCCATATAGACAACATCCACTGCTTTACCCTCATCAATTTCACTAGTAACCTCTTGGAAAAATTCAAGAAGATTAGTCAAACATGACCTTCCAGGCACAAATCCATGTTGACTGTTCCTAATCAGACCCTGCTTATCCAGATGCTTATATATATTATCTCTAAGTATCCTTTCCATTAATTTGCCCACCACTGACGTTAAACTAACAAGTCTATAATTGCTAGGTTTACTCTTAGAACCCTTTTTAAACAACGGAACAACATGCGCAGTACGCCAATCCTCCGTCACTATTCCCGTGTCTAATGACATTTGAAATATTTCTGTCATAGCCCCTGCTATTTCTACACTAACTTCCCTCAATGTCCTAGGGAATATCCTGTGAGGACCTGGAGACTTATCCGTTTTCATATTTTTGCAAAAGAGTCCGCACCTCCTCTTCTTTGAATCTCCTAGTTTCCATTGCTACTCTGCTTGTTTCCCTTAGCTCACATAATTCAATATCCTTCTCCTTGGTGAATACCGAAGAAAAGAAATTGTTCAATATCTCCCCCATCTCTTTTGGCTCTGCAGATAGCTGTCCACTCTGACTCTCTAATGGACCAATGTTATTCCTTGTTATCCTTTTGCTATTAATATAGCTGTAGAAACCCTTTGGATTCACTTTCACCTTACTTGCCAAAGCAACCTCATATCTTCTTTTAGCTTTTCTAATTTCTTTCTTAATATTCTTTTTACATTCTTTATACTCCTCAAGCACCTCATTTACTCCATGCTGCCTATAATTATTGTAGATCTCTCTCTTTTTCCGAACCAAGTGTCCAATTTCCCTTGAAAACCATGGCTCTTTCCAATTTTTACTATTTCCTTTCAACCGAACAGTGACATAAAGATTGTGTACTCTTAAAATGTCACCTTTAAATGTCCTCCATTTCTCTTCTACATCCTTCCCATAAAACAACATGTTCCAATTCACTCCTTTTCAATCCTTTCGCATATCCTCAAAGTTAGCCTTTCTCCAATCAAAACTCTCAACCCCAGGTCCAGTTCTGACCCTCTCCATAATTATATTGAAACTAATGGTATTGTGATCACTGGACCCGAAGTGCTCCCCAACGCATACCTCTGCCAACTGCCCTGTCTCATTTCCTAACAGGAGGTCCAGCACTGCCCCTTCTCTAGTAGGTACCTCTATGTATTGCTGCAAAAAACTATCCTGCACACATTTTACAAACTCCAAACCATCCAGCCCTTTTACAGAATGTGTTTCCCAGTCTATGTGTGGAAAATTGAAATCTCCCACAATCACTACCTTGTGCTTACTACTAATATCTGCTATTTCCTTACATATTTGCTCTTCCAATTCTCGCTCCCCATTTGGCGGTCTATAATACACCCCTATAAGTGTTGCTACACCTTTCCCATTTCTCAGTTCCACCCAAATAGCCTCCCTAGATGAGCCCTCTAATCTATCCTGCCAAAGCACTGATGTAATATCTTCCTTGACAAGCAATGCAACACCCCCACCTCTTGCCCCTCCAATTCTATCACCCCTGAAGCAACGAAATCCTGGAATATTTAGTTTCCAATCACAGCCCTCCTGCAACCATGTTTCACTGATCGCCACAACATCATACTTCCAGGTGTCAATCCAGGCTCGAAGCTCATCCACCTTTCTTACAATGCTCCTAACATTAAAATATACACATTTAAGAAACCCCACCACATATTCTCTGTTTATTATCTTTTTCTTCTTTCTCCCCTACATTTTGGGTCCGAGTGCTTCCCTTCTCTGCCTCCTGCCTCCCACATATTCTACTAGCTTTCTCTATTTGAGTCCCTCCCCCCAACCGTTCTAGTTTAAAGTCTCCCCAATAGCCTTTGCAAATCTCCCTGCCAAGATATTTTATCCCCCTCGGGTTCAAGTGCAACCCGTCCTATCTGTACAGGTCACACATTCCCCAAAAGAGGTCCCAATGATCCAGAAATTTGAAACCCTGCCCGCTGCACCAGTTCCTCAGCCATGCATTTATCCTCCACCTCATTCCATTCCTACTCTCACTGTGGCGTGGCACAGGTAGTAATCCTGAGATTGTTACCTTTGGCGGTCCTTCTCCTTAACTCTCCTCCCAAATCCCTAAATTCTCCTTTCAGGACATCTTCTCTTTTTCTGCCTTTGTCATTGGTACCTATATGTACCACGACCTCAGGCTCCTCTCCCTCCGATTTCCGGATATCTTGGACGCGTTCAGACACATCCCTGACCCTGGCACCAGGGAGGCAAACTACCCACCGGGTCTCCTGACTGCGTCCACAGAATCGCCTATCCGACCCCCTAACCATAGAGTCCCCTATTACTTCCACTTTTAATTTTAATCTTCCAATTCCAATCTTCCACTTTTTATTTGTCTACAGATCTCAAGAATGAAGGAAGGAGGATAAAGGAGCTTGGATACTCGATCCTGGATCTCACAGGCAGATAGGCAATGAAGGGAGAATTCTGGTGAGGTGAGTAAAAACACACACACACACACACACTCACACACACAGTCCTAAACAGGGTGGGGAATGTGTGCAGGCAGGCAGGCAATGAAGAGAGGAAAAATACTGTGTGTGGTGAGGTTTAATACTTACAGAGGGTGAAACTACAAGTGGCAGAGGGAGGAGAGAGAGAGAGAGCATTTTTTGCCGTTTTTCCCACTGTGGGAAAGTGCGGTGAGGTGAGGTGAGGTGAGCGAGTACATACAGGGGGGAAACTACAAGAGGGAGATATTTTGACTTTTTCCCTCTTTATTTTTCTATAGATCGGAACAATGAAGGAGGATATAGGAGCAGGCGCCTGCTGCTGCTGCTGCTACTGCTGCTGTGGAAAACAAAGAATTTTGCTCTGTAAATGGAGTCAAGTTGTATTAAAGTGTGTCTTCCAATGAAATAAAAATAAATTCATCAAATCAAACACTTGATTCTTATGATGATTATGATCATCACACACTGAGGCTTGAGGGCCATTAAAGGCCTGATGAGCCTCAGGGACACCTCCTGGTCTACTCCAGATGACTGATGGGCCGAGGAGACACTTTAAAATAAAAGTTATAGAAATTCTGTGGAATCTGAGTGAAGTGAGAAGTGAGTGGACCCCCCCTCTCTCTCTCTCTGTTTATCTCTCTATCTCTCTCTCTATCTCTGTCTCTCTCTCTATCTCTGTCTCTCTCTCTCTCTCTCGGGATTGAATGACCCTTGTGCAACACAGAATGTGTGGAGGCTCGCGATTCTAGGGTGGCTGAACGAGAGGGGTTTCAATTGACGGGTGGATTTGATTGTGTGTGTGTGTGTACAACTAAGAACACTCTGATCTCATTTTGAAACAATGTATGAACTTGACCGAGGGACTTGCCAATGTTTGGCCTGTACAGCTGGTCCACAGGTCGAAGGCAGGTCGGATCCAAGACCAAGATCGGTGGGTGGGTGGGTCAGTGGGTGCTGCAGCCTTTGCTGTTTATTTTATATTTTCATGGCTTGGATGTGAATGTAGGAGGGTGTGTGTGTGTGTGTGTGTGTGTGTGTGTGTGTGTGTGTGTGTGTGTGTGTGTGTGTGTGTGTGTGTGTGTGTGTGTGTGTGAGAGAGGGATTAGGGTGCCTGCCTCTCTCTCTCCATCTCTCTGTCACTTTCTCTCTGTCACTCTCCCCCTGTCTCCTCTCTGTCTCTCCCTCTAGCCAGTGTCCAGCGACCGGAGAAGCCAGTGTCCAGCGGCCGGAGTTGCCAGTGTCCAGCGGCTGGAGTAGCCAGTGTCCAGTGGCCGGAGAAGCCAGTGTCCAGTGGCTGGAGTAGCCAGTGTATCCAGTGTCCAGCGGCCGGAGAAGCCAGTGTCCAGCGGTCGGAAAAGCCAGTGTCCAGCGGCCAGTGTGGCCAGTGTCTAGCGGCCGGAGTAGCCAGTGTCCAGTGGCTGGAGAAGCCAGTGTCCAGCGGCCGGAGTAGCCAGTCTCCAGCGGCCAGAGATGTCAGTATCCAGCGCATGATGTAGCCAGTGTCCAGTGGCCGGAGAAGCCAGTATCCAGCGGACGAAGTAGCCAGTGTCCAGTGGCTGGAGAAGCCAGTGTCCACTGCCGGAGAATCCAGTGTCCAGCGGCTGGAGTAACCAGTGTAGCCAGTGTCCAGCGGCCGGAGAAGCCAGAGTCCAGCAGCCGGAGAAGCCAGTGTCCAGCAGTCGGAGTAGCCAGAGTCCAGCGGACGGAGTAGACAGTGTCCAGCGGACGGAGAAGCCAGTGTCCAGCAGCCAGAGAAGCCAGTGTCCAGTGCCCGGAGAAGCCAGTGTCCAGCGGCCAGAGTAGCCAGTGCCCAGCGGCCGGAGATACTAGTGTCCAGCGGCCGGAGTAGCCAGTGTCCAGCGGCTGGAGTAGCCAGTGTAGTCAGTGTCGGTGGCTGAAGAGGCCAGTGTCCAGTGGCCGGAGTAGCCAGTGTCCAGCAGACGGAGTAGCCAGTGTCCAGCGGCCGGAGAAGCCAGTGTCCAGCAGCCAGAGAAGCAAGTGTCCAGTGGCCGTAGAAGCCCGTGTACAGCGGCCGGAGTAGTCAGTGTCCAGCGGCCGGAGAAGCCAGTGTCCAGCGGCCGGAGTAGCCAGTGTCCAGCTGCTGGAGTAGCCAGTACAGCCAGTCCGGTGGCCGAAGAACCCAGTGTCCAGCGGCCGGAGAAGCCAGTGTCCCGCGGCCAGAGAAGCCAGTGTCCAGCGGCCGGAGAAGCCAGTGTCCAGCGGCCGGAATAGCCAGTGTCCAGCGGCCGGAGAAGCCAGTGTCCAGCGGCCGGAGAAGCCAGTGTCCAGCGGCTGGAGTAGCCAGTGTAGCCAGTGTCCAGCGGCCGTAGCCAGTGTACAGAGGCCGAAGTAGCCAGTGTCCAGACGCCGGAGAAGCCAGTGTCCAGCGGCGAGTGTCCAGTGGCAGTAGTATCCAGTGTCCGGTGGCCAAAGAAGCCAGTAGCCAGTGGCTCCTCCGGCCGCTGGACACTGGCTCCGGCCACTGGCTTCTCCAGATACTGGACACTGGCTACTCCGGCCGCTGGACACTGGCTTCCACAAATTCACAACTCCCTGGGTGAGAAAGTTTTTTCTCACCTCAGTTTTAAATGGCCTCACCTTTATTCTAAGACTGTGGCCCCTCGTTCTGGACTCGCCCAACATAGGGAATATTTTTCCTGCATCTAGTTTGTCCAGTCCTTTTATAATTTTATATGTTTCTATAAGAAATTTCTGTATCCTTTGCTCAGTCGGACTGTGCACAGTTTGACCGTGTGCTATGTTTCGCTCAATGATGGCTTCCCTCTGTAACCTGCCAGCCACCTCCCCGAGCACACTGTGAGACATGGCATGTGAAATTTCTGTCTGATTTGGTTTAAGTTAGATACAGCGTGGGAAAGAGGATCTTCGGCCACTCGGAGGAAACTCACGCGGTCACAGGGCGAATGTGCACACTTACACACAGACAGCAGACGAGGGCAGGATAGAACCCTGGTCTCTGGCGTTTTGTAGCAGTAGTGCAACCAATGTGCCGCCCTTGGTGTGATACAGCGTGGAAACAGGCCCTTCGGCCCCTCGTCCAAACCGACCAACGTGTCCCAGTTGCACTAGTCCCTGGCGTCTGGTCCATATCCCTCCAATCCCGTCCTATCGGTGTAACCTTGTAGAGGTTTCTTAAACTTTGTGATAGTCCTAACCTTAGCTATCTCCTCCGGCAGCTAGTTCCTTACACCCACCAGCGTCTGTGTGGAAACGTTACTCCTAGATTCCTATTAACTCTTTTTGTCCTTCACCTTGCATCAACGTCGTCTGGTCAGGCAAACGCCTCCGTTGCCATGCTGTGAAAACGGAGAGGATGAGAAGGAGTTTCTTCCCAGAGGCCATTAGGACTGTAAACTATCTCACCAGGGACTAACTTTACTGAACCATTTTACTGTTGTGTGGTGTCTTTTTAAAAATTGTTATTTTTTTCTTTTTTTCCTCCCACAAATATGTAATATGTGAATATGTGATTCTGTCCATTCTGTTTTGTAGTTTTTTGCACAATCCGCGAGCATTCTTTCCATGTCACTGCACATCTCGTATGTGTATGTGACGAATACACTTAACTTGACTTGACTTGGTCCTCGATTCACCTACTCCGACCAATCTATAGGGAGGTTGCACGGCAGTCGGGATCACGACCCGTGACCTATACTGTTGCCACGCAAAGCCAACTGGAGTACATGCGGTGAACGTCGGGTAAGCGCTTACCACGGCTTCCAGTGCAACGGGCCCGTATTCTGTCCCAGCATTCGGACTCCAAGCTGACTGGTTCCACACTCACGTACCCCGGGCCGTCTATCCCCGCGGCTGGGGGTCTGGGGGTGTTCGGGGGAGGGTGGGGTGTCGGGGTCCGGTGCCGGTGCAGCGCGGTCAGTGAATCTGGGTGGACGGAGGGACCAGATTGTCCCCAACTCTGCTGCAGCTGACGCGGATGATGCCGGGTGGTCGATGGGGGGATGTGGTCGGTGGGGGGGAGGTGGGTCAGTGACTCTGGGTGGGCGGAGGGACCAGAATGTCCCCAACTCTGCTGCAGCTGACGGGGACGTTGCCGGGGTTTTCGTCCCCGTGTGTCCGCTGCCCAGAGCCGCGGCCCTGTCCACCCGGCCCCGTGTGTGTGGGCGCTGCCGACCCACAGCCCGTGACAGTGCGGCCGCACAGGGGGAGACTGGGGCGGAGGGCGCCCGTGGATCTATCGATCTATCGATCTATCTATCTATCTATCTATCTATCGATCTATCCATCTGTCCATCTGTCCATCTGTCCATCTGTCCATCTGTCCATCTGTCCATCTGTCTATCTGTCTATCTATCTATCTACCTATCTATCTATCTATCCATCTATCCATCTATCCATCTATCTATCTATCCATCTATCTATCTATCTATCTATCTATCTATCTATCTATCTATCTATCTATCTATCTATCTATCTATCTATCTATCTATCTATCTATCTATCTATCTATCTATCTATCTATCCATCTATCTATCTATCTATCTATCTATCTATCTATCTATATGTCTGTCTATCTATCTATCTGTCTGTCTGTCTGTCTGTCTGTCTGTCTGTCTCTCTGTCTGTCTGTCTGTCTGTCTGTCTGTCTGTCTGTCTGTCTGTCTGTCTCTCTGTCTGTCTATCCATCTATCTATCTATCTATCTATCTATCTATCTATCCGTAATCTATCTTCTATCTATCTTCGATACTTAACTAAAACTCATCTTGTCCTCTTCCGGATTGCGCTTTATTTACATTTGCGCAAAGACGGTCCCCGATAACGCTACGACCCCCTCCCCCCACCCCGCCTTACTCGCCGTTGCCCTGTGCTACAAGCGCACCAAGGTTTCTTCCGATCGGTGGAATATTACAAAAGTTACGAATGTTTAAAAATTGTAATATCAGCAGATTGGTCTTCTCTCCTGTCAAACGCCGGGACGACCACGCCCCTTCCGGCACCCGCTGTCAATCACCGGGGCGAGGAGAATAAAGCAACGGAGCCCCGCGGCCCTGAGCCCCGAATCCGTCCTGAATCCGTCCTGAATCCGTCCCGAATCCGTCCCGAATCCGTCCCGCCGCGAAGCCATCCCGCCGCGAAGCCATCCGGAAGCCAGTGAGCCCCGAAGACGTCCCGAAGCCGGTGAGGCCGGAGCCGTCCCGAAGCCGCCCCAAAGCCGTCCCGAAGACGTCCCGTAGCCGGTGAGGCCGGAGCCGTCCCGAAGCCGGTGAGCCCCGCAGCCGCTGGGGAGCCTAGGAGCCGCCCCGAGTCGAGGAACTCAGGAGGCGGCCCGGAGTGGGGAGCGGTCCGGAGCGTGGCCGACTGCTGCAACCTCCAGATCCTGCGGAAGTAAGGAGTGAGTGTGGGGGGATTGAGGGAGCCGGGCGCTGGCGGGGGCCGGGCGCTGGCCGGGGCACACCACCACCGCACACACATCCACGCACTCCCCTCCCCTAGCACACACCCCTCCCCAAACGTAGGCCACGGTAGCGCCGCCCCCCCCCCCGGCCCCCACCTGAAACCGTCGCCCTCCCCGTCCCCAGCTGCAGGACTAGCCCAAGAAAAGTCTATTCGGCCCACAATGCCTGTACTAGCCCTCCGGCCCCCACCTGAAACCGTCGCCCTCCCCGTCCCCAGCTGCAGGATGCTCGCCCCCCCCCCACTGGCCCACACAACCCCCGCCTGAAGCTGTCCCTGTCCCCCTGCTTCAAGACCCCCCCGCCAACCGGCCGCGACAAACCCCGCCTGAAGCCGTCCCCGTCCCCCTGCTGCAAGATCATCCCCCGAACCGGCCACGACAAACCCCGCCTGAAGCCGTCCCCCCCTCCCGGCTGCCGCATGCTCCCCTCTCCACCACCGGCTCCGACAGCCCCCGTCTGAAGCCCTACCCCCACCCAACTGCACTAGACAGCCGCCGCCTGAAGCCGTGCCACTCCCCCAGCTGTTGGACGCTCCCTCACGTTAGGCCCCTCCTGAAGCCGTCCCAATCCCCCGGCTGCAGGATGAGACTCCCCGGCTGCATGTCGCTCGCAACCCCCCCCCCCAACCGGCCCCCGACAGCCCCCGACTGAAGCCGTCCTCGTCCCCGGTTACAGGACGCTCCCGCTGCCCCCCAACTGAACCTGTCCCCTTCCTCCAGCTACAGGACGCTCCCAACAGCCCCCGCCTGAAGCTGTCCGTGTCCCCAGCTGCAGGACACTTTCCGCCTCCGCCCCCACCGGCCCCCGCCTGAAGCCGTCCGTGTCCCCAGCTGCAGGATGCACCCTACAGGCCCCCTCCTGTAGCCGGTGGGGAGAGACAGCGGAAGGCCACGGCAGCGGCAGGCCACGGCAGCTGTAGGTCAGGGCAGCGGCAGGTAGCGGAAGGCCACGGCAGCGGTAGCGGTTGGCCACGGCAGCAGTAGGTCACGGCAACGCTACCTAGTTTGAATTACAGACGAATATGCGTTTGAGAGAGGGAAAAGGCGGCTATTCTCATTTGTGTTGAAAGTTGGAGAAGACGAGATTTGAAAGAATGAAGACGATGAAATTGTAATGCCAGAAGACATGGTTCTATCAGCAAAAACATTGTATTGATTTCATCTATCCCGCATTTGACAATCCTGTAGAATTATTCTCCGACAATTGTATCTTGGTTCCGCACAACGATACGATGAGAAGCATCAATTCTCCATGTATCAGATGCTTCCCTGGAATTAATAAGGAGTACTTTTCAATCAATGGTGCCTGAGGGAACTAATGCTTCCCAACAGCTTTCCTTGATTCACTCGACATCTATGGATTATCACCACAAATTGGAATTGAATAAAGGATCATTGGGACCTCTTTCGGGGAAGGTGTGACCTGTACAGAAAGGACGGGTTGCACTTGAATCCGAGGGGGACCAATATCCTGGCGGGGAGATTTGCAAAGGCTACTGGGGAGACTTTAAACTAGAATGGTTGGGGGGAGGGACCCAAATAGAGAAAGCTAGTCGAAAATGTGGGAGGCAGGAGGCAGAGAAGGGAAGCACTCGGACCCAATATGTAGGGGAGAAAGAAAAAATATATAATAAACAGAGAATAAGTGGTCGTGGGATTCTAAATGTGTATATGTTAATGCTAGGAGCATTGTAAGAAAGGTGGATGAGCTTAGAGCCTGGATTGACACCTGGAAGTATGGTGTTGTAGCGATCAGTGAAACATGGTTGCAGGAGGGCTGTGATTGGAAACTAAATAGTCCAGAATTACGTTGCTTCAGGGGTGATAGAATTGGAGGGGCAACAGGTGGGGGTGTTGCATTTCTTGTCAAGGAAGATATTACAGCAGTGCTTTTGCAGGATAGATTAGAGGGCTCGTCTAGGGAGGATATTTGCGTGGAACATGAGAAATGGGAAAGATGTAGCAACACTTATAGGGGTGTATTATAGACCGCCAAATGGAGAGCGAGAATTGGAAGAGCAAATATGTAAGGAGATAGCAGATATTAGTAGTAAGCACAAGGTAGTGATTGTGGGAGATTTCAATTTTCCACACATAGACTGGGAAACACATTCTGTAAAAGGGCTGGATGGTTTGGAGTTTGTAAAATGTGTGCAGGATAGTTATTTGCAGCAATACATAGAGGTACGTACTAGAGAAGGGGCAGTGCTGGACCTCCTGTTAGGAAATGAGACAGGGCAGGTGGCGGAGGTATGCGTCGGGGAGCACTTCGGGTCCAGTGATCACAATACCATTAGATTCAATATAATTATGGAGAGGGTCAGAACTGGACCTCGTGTTGAGATTTTTGATTGGAGAAAGGCTAACTTTGAGGAGATGCGAAAGGATTTAAAAGGAGTGAATTGGGACATGTTGTTTTATGGGAAGGATGTAGAAGAGAAATGGAGGACATTTAAAGGTGAAATTTTAAGAGTACAGAATCTTTATGTCCCTGTTCAGTTGAAAGGAAATAGTAAAAATTGGAAAGAGCCATGGTTTCATGGGAAATTGGACACTTGGTTCGGAAAAAGATAGAGAGATCTACAATAATTATAGGCAGCATGGAGTAAATGAGGTGCTTGAGGAGTATAAAGAATGTAAAAAGAATATTAAGAAAGAAATTAGAAAAGCTAAAAGAAGATATGAGGTTGCTTTGGCAAGTAAGGTGAAAGTAAATCCAAAGGGTTTCTACAGCTATATTAATAGCAAAAGGATAACAAGGAATAAAATTGGTCCATTAGAGAGTCAGAGTGGACAGCTATCTGCAGAGCCAAAAGAGATGGGGGAAATATTGAACACTTTTTTTCTTCGGTATTCACTAAGGGGAAGGATATGGAATTATGTGAGGTAAGGGAAACAAGCAGAGTAGCAATTCAAAGAAGAGGAGGTGCGGACACTTTTGAAAAATATGAAAACGGATCCGTCGCCAGGTCCTGACAGAATACTCCCTAGGACATTGAGGCAAGTTAGTGCAGAAATAGCAGGGGCTATGATAGAAATATTTCAAATGTCATTAGAAACGGGAATAGTGCCGGAGGATTGTCGTACTGCGCATGTTGTTCCGTTGTTTAAAAAGGGTTCTAAGAGTAAACCAAGCAATTATAGACCTGTTGGTTTGACGTCAGTGGTGGGCAAATTAATGGAAAGGATACTTAGAGATAATATATATATAAGCATCTGGATAAGCAGGGTCTGATTAGGAACAGTCAACATGGATTTGTGCCTGGAAGGTCATGTTTGACTAATCTTCTTGAATTTTTCGAAGAGGTTACCAGGGAAATTGATGAGTGTAAAGCAGTGGATGTTGTCTATATGGACTTCAGTAAGGCCTTTGACAAGGTTCCTCATGGAGGGTTGGTTAAGAAGATTCAATTGTTGGGTATTAATGGTGGAGTAGCAAGATGGATTCAACAGTGGCTGAATGGGAGATGCCAGAGAGTAATGGTGGATGGCTGTTTGTCAGGTTGGAGGCCGGTGACCAGTGGGGTGCCTCAGGGGTCTGTGTTGGGTCCACTGTTGTTTGTCATGTACATCAATCATCTGGATGATGGTGTGGAAAATTGGATTAGTAAGTATGCAGATGATACTAAGATAGGTGGTGTTGTGGATAATGAAATAGATTTTCAAAGTCTACAGAGAGATTTAGGCCATTTGGAAGAGTGGGCTGAAAGATGGCAGATGGAGTTTAATGCTGATAAAAATGAGGTGCTACATCTTGGCAGGACAAATCAAAATAGGACGTACATGGTACATGGTAGCGAATTGAGGAATGCAGTTGAACAGAGGGATCTAGGAATAACTGTGCATAGTTCCCTGAAGGTGAAATCTCATGTAGATAGGGTGGTAAAGAAAGCTTTTGGTGTGCTGGCCTTTATAAATCAGAGCATTGAGTATAGAAGTTGGGATGTAATGTTAAAATTGTACAAGGCATTGGTGAGGCCAATTATAGAGTATGCAGTACAATTTTGGTCGCCTAATTATAGGAAGGATGTCAACAAAATAGAGAGAGTACAGAGGAGATTTACGAGAATGTTGCCTGGGTTTCAGTAACTAAATTACAGAGAAAGTCTGAACAAGTTAGGTCTTTATTCTTTGGAGCGCAGAAGGTTAAGGGTGGACTTGATAGAGGTCTTTAAAATGATGAGAGGGATAGACAGAGTTGACGTGGATAAGCTTTTCCCATTCAGATTAGGGAAGATTCAAACATGAGGACATGACTTGAGAATTAAGGGACAGAAGTTTAGGGGTAACATTAGGGGGAACTTCTTTACTCAGAGAGTGGTAGCTGTGTGGAATGAGCTTCCAGTGGAAGTGGTGGAGCCAGGTTCGATTTTATCATTTAAAGATAGATTGGATGGGAATATGGACGAGAAAGGAATGGAGGTTTATGGTCTGAGTGCAAGTAGATGGGACGGGGAGAAAAAGTGTTCGGCATGGACGTGAAGGGCCGAGATGGCCTGTTTCCATGCTGTAATTGTTATATGGTTATATGGTTATATGGTAAAACTGCACACAATACTCCAGTTGTGGTCTCACTAGGGCTCTGTACAACTGCAGAAGTACCTCTTTGCTCCTATATTCGATTCCTCTTGTTATAAAGGCCAACATGCCATTCGCTTTCTTCACTACCTGCTGTACCTGCATGCTTACTTTCATAGACTGATGTACAAGGACCCCCAGATCCCGTTGTAGTTCCCCTTTTCCCAACTTGGCGGAAGGAGGTGAGAGGAGGGGGTGAGGGAGGAGTGGAAAGGGTGGTGGGCAGGGAGATGGCGGGGAGGGGAAGGGCAAGGGGGGGGTAGTGGGGGAGGGTGAGGGGAAGAGGGGGGATCAGTGGCATCACCGCGGGAACCCATCAGCCGCGTCAAGAGGGAGTAAGGAGAGGGGGAGATGAAGGAGGGGCGCGGTAAGTGGGAGCAGGGGAAGGGCAAGGGGGGAAGGGGGAGTGAAGGGATGAGGGGGAGGGATCAGCGGCGTCACAACGGGAACCGATCAGCCACGCCTGCGCGATTGGGTGCTATGCGTAAGTGGTGGAATATTGTGTTGGTGGAATGGGACCCAAAGGATCCCACGTAGTCTATAATCATATATGTTTCAATAAGATACCCTCTCATCCTTTTAAATTCCAGTGTATACAAGCCCGTTCGCTCCATTCTTTCAACATCTGACAGTCCCGCCATCCCGGGAATTATCCTGGTGAACCTACGCTGCACTACATAAAAGAAAAAATGTCTTTCCGCAAATTTGGCGACCTAAACTGCACACAATACTCCAGGTGTGGCCTCACCAGGGCCCTGTACAACTGCAGAAGGACCTCTTTGCTCCTATACTCAACGCCTCTTGTTATGAAGGCCAACATGCCATTAGCTTTCTTCACGGCCCGCTGTACCTGCATGTTACTTTCAGTGACTGATGAACAAGGACACCCAGATCTTGTTGTACTTTCCTTTTCCTAACTTGACGCCATTCCGGTAAAAGTGGGGAGGAGGGGAGAGGGGAGGAGAGATGAGAAGAGGGGAGGGGTTGAGAGGAGAGTAGAGGGGAGGAGAGGAGGGAGGAGATTAGAGATGAAATGATCGTAGAAATCCCTAATTTCTTCCCTCTTTCGGTCCTCTCTCCCCAAGGATTTCCGGGCTCCTCTATGGAAAGGAAGACATATTATTATTCGTCGGGATATCCCGTAACCTTTTTATTACCCCTCTTCCCCTCCGCCCTCCCGTCCCCTCTCAAATGGGGCTGGTGGTATCAAAGTTTGTATCTTAAAAGCAGAAAACAACAGGTAAACATCAGGTTATAGGTAAACCAGGCCAATCTTTAATCGATTCGTCAGACGGGAGTGGCAAGATCTACAAAGAGCACAAACGTTGCTCAGTGTTTCTCGGGCTCCACTCACAGAACAAAGGAAAGTTAGCACAATTATACATTTTCCTTATCAGTAAAAGACTCCTACCAAGTCTGAATATGGCATGAATGAAAGATTCTATAGCCTTTCAGAATATAGGAAAAGCTGGATCCAAATCAAGCCCATCCAAAAACAAGTTATTGCTTATTTCTGCAGCGTCAGCCATTTTTTTCAATCTTGGCTTCTTTATGGTCTTGAAAGAAGCACATGTTATTACGCAGGTTTCCATCTTAATGTCTTTATTGCAAAGATAACTTGTCCTCCATATTGTGTTCCATATAATTAGCAGTCGTTCAGACTTATCACCGAGCCATTCTTTTTGTTCCATTAGACCATGCGTTCTTTACAGAAAATGCCCCTGTCCCACTTTGGAAACCTGAACGGAAACATCTGGAGACTTTGCGCCCCACCCAAGGTTTCCGTGCGGTGGTTGAAAGTGGTTTCCGCTTCTTTTATGTTCCGACGATTATTTTAAAAAATTCAAAACCGGCCGCGACTAAAAATAGGTTGCCGTTTTAAAAATCGGTAATTTTTTTAGTCGAAGGCGGTTGCGATGCTAGTTGAAGGTGGTTGCCGGAGGTTGCAGGTGGTTGCCGGAGGTTGCAGGTAGTGGAAGGTAAGATCTTTCACTACCTACAACCTCCGGCAACCACCTTCAACTAGCATCGCAACCGGCTTCGACTAAAAAATTACCGATTTTTAAAACGGCAACCTATTTATAGACGAGGCCGGTTTTGAATTTTTTTAAATAATCGCCGGAGCATAGATGAAGCGGAAACCACTTTCGACCATTAGGGAGACTGGCAAAAACCTCCGGGAACCGCACGGAAACCTTGGGTGGGGCGCAAAGTCTCCAGAGGTTTCCGTTCAGGTTTCCTAATTGGGACAGGGGCATAAGTTTCCATCTTATATTAGTAAGAAGAACGACTCTATTTTGTAAACTAGATTAGATTTGACTATTAGCTCTTTCATTCCCTCCTTTTTATCATACATGATAACATTCACAGTCCTCGATAGGTACACAATGCTCGCAAGAATTTAATGATAAAGATTAGAGCAATGATAAAACAGAAAGATAGAGCCATAATGTATCACAGTACCCCAAAGTCCATCAAACCAAAGGTATAGTCACCAGTTCAATAGTACCTCAAAGTCCATCGAACCAACGGACATGGCAACCAGTTCTCATTCTCTTCATTGACCTGATGAAGCTTGTTTCGGGTTGAAGGATCAGGTGCCACCTGTAGGCGGTGTAATCCTTTCAGCCGATATTCTTGGGTTGTGCCATAAAGTTCGCACCTGTCCGAGGGTATTGCCAGTCTCTTCGGAGAGCATTGCTCCCCATCTCGGTCCTCGGTAGGGTTCACCACCTTGAGCGAGATGCCAGCATACCCATGGGCTTTGGGCAGCTTCTCCTCCCAGTAGGTTTGGGTGACCTGTTCCACATCACCACCTAGAAGCGGCTGCTGGACAGGAACCCAAAGACAAAGCCAGCGTAGATTGCGGTATGTGTTGATGTAGAAGGTGCCACTGAATTTGATGGCGTTGAACTCCTCGAATCAGACAGCAAGGCCAGGGTCAGAGTTGGCGGTCTGCAGCAACTCCCTGCCCTTGTCGCGCACAACCCAGTGAGGATCGATCTGCATCGTCCCATATGGAACTTCCTCAGGTCAGTCTCGCTGATGGCGCTGTTCTCAGGGAACATGTCATAGATATCTGGGATGTTGTCGTTCTCAAAGTCGTGTCTCCTCTGCCGTCACCATCGGCATCGATCTGGTCAAGGTTGGGAATAAACAACAATTGTCCTTCTCATCAGAAACGACATTGTTGCCATCCTCATCAATCTCCTGATTGTCATCACACTGATTACCCTCCAGGTCTCAGGCATTGTCTTCCTGGTCAGCGTCGTGCATTATCTCTCTCAAGATCTATTTCAAAATGATCAGCTTCTCTCTCTCTAGGTCACCTGATAGAGATCGAAATGCTTCCAAATTGTTGATCAAATGTGGTTCGTCTTCATAGAAACATAGAAAATAGGTGCAGGAATAGGCCATTCGGCCCTTCCAGCCTGCACCGCCATTCAATATGATCATGGCTGATCATCCAACTCAGTATCCCGTACCTGCCTTCTCTCCATACCCCCTGATCCCTTTAGTCACAAGGGCCACATCTAACTCCCTCTTAAATATAGCCAATGAACTGGCCTCAACTACATTTTGTGGCAGAGAATTCCAGAGATTCACCACTCCCTGTGTAAATCTTTTTTCTCATCTCAGTCCTAAAAGATTTCCCCATTATCCTTAAACTGTGACCCCTTGTTCTGGACTTCCCCAACATCTGGAACAATCTTCCTGCATCTAGCCTGTCCAACCCCTCAAGAATTGTGTACGTTTCTATAAGACCCCCCCCCCTCAGTCTTCTAAATTCTAGCGAGTACAAGCCGAGTCTATCCAGTCTTTCCTCATATGAAAGTCCTGACATCCCAGGAATCAGTCTGGTGAACCGTCTCTGTACTACCTCTATGGCAAGAATGTTCTTCCTCAGATTAGGAGACTAAAACTGTACGCAATACTCCAGGTGTGGTTTCACCAAGACCCTGTACAACTGCAGTGGAACCTCCCTGCTCCTAGACTCAAATCCTTTCGCTATGAATGCTAACATACCATTCGCTTTCTTCACTGCATGCTGCACCTGCATGCCCACTTTCAATGACTGGTGTACCATGACACCCAGGTCTCGTTGCATCTCCCCTTTTCAATCCAGTTCTGTAACTGAGTCGCACTCCTAAATCAGGCCTTTGCAACTCAGCAACCTGATTGCTCTCCTTCAGCTGGTGTGTGATGGAAGCGAGATGGTCATTTCCAGACTGGGTGAGCACATTTTCTCATCAGTTTCAGCTCTGTCTGTAGCTCCAGGATCAGGTGCCACCTTTTTCTGGTTACTTCAAGAACCTGTGGTAGATGCAGGAAAAATGTTCCCAATGTTGGGGCGAGTCCAGAACCAGGGGCCACACACAGTCGTAGAATAAAACGGAGGTCATTTAAGACTGAGGTGAGTAAAAAACGTTTTCATCCTGAGAGTTGTGAATTTGTGGAATTCCCTGCCACAGAGGGCTGTGGAGGCCAAGTCACTGGATGGATTTAAGAAAGAGTTAGATAGAGCTCTAGGGGCTAGTGGAGTCAAGGGATACGGGGAGAAGGCAGGCACGGGTTATTGATTGGGGACGATCAGCCATGATTACAATGAATGGCGGTGCTGGCTCGAATGGCCGAATGGCCTCCTCCTGCACCTATTTTCTATGTTTCTATGTAATGGATCCATCTTGGTCAGTCTTATAACCGTAAGGAGAGTTGTCAGCCTTATTCACAGGACGTCTTGGTGCAGGGGTTGTTCCCCAAGTCCAACCTCAGGATAAAAAGGAAGGTTAATAGCCCCATTGTCGTTTCTTGGTTCCCCTCCATTTAGCCAATCGTGTCAGATGTGTTCAATGGGTGTAATCTTCAATCTTCACGGTGGTTGGTGTCCTAGTAGCACCTGGTACAGTCCCCTCCAACACAGACCCAATTTCGTCCGATCCCAGTATCTTAGCAGTATGTAGTCTTCCAAGTAGTATGGACTGTGTCTGTGTTCAACTGGCAGTGGCTTCTGCGTTTCCAATACCTCTGAATGCAAGACCGACAAGGTTCGGGTTAATTGCAGTGCGCTTGTAATTAATTAATCGCTGAGGGCCTGTCGGTCAAAACTAACTTCCACACTCTTTAGTGTCCTATTCATTCCCTCCACCAATCCAGAATTCTATGGGTGGTGGGGGATGTAAGATCACTCTCTAACTACTTACAAGACAGACCCTTTAAAAAGTAAAAAAAGATCATTATTAAGAAGAAAAAAACAATTTAAAAATATTCCCAATTGTTCCAAGCTATATCCCCCAAATTTACGATTTCAAATTAACAGATTCTGTTCTGAGATAAAGGAATCTCCAATCTCAGCTAGCACATCTACCTGGATGCGTGAAACATATAAGAGTGTTAAGGGTTTGGACACTCTAGAGGCAGGAAACATGTTCCCGATGTTGGGGGAGTCCAGAACCAGGGGCCACACAGTTTAAGAATAAGGGGTAAGCCATTTGAAATGGAGACGAGGAAACACTTTTTCTCACAGTGGTGAGTCTGCGGAATTCTCTGCCTCAGTGGAGGCGGGTTCTCTGGATGCTTTCTAGAGGGAGGTAGATAGGGCTCTTAAAAATAGCGGAGTCAGGGGATATGGGGAGAAGGCAGGAATGGGGTGCTGATTGGGGATGATCAGCCATGATCACATTGAATGTCGGTGCTGGCTCGAAGGGCCGAATGGCCTACTCCTGCACCTATTGTCTATTGTCTATGCCACATGGCCATCGTGGAATTCAGGTTTCTATTTGAACTCAATTCAAAATATAAGATATAAGAGGAAAATAAACTTAAAGTTAAGAATAAACAATTAATTTTCATAGATTGCAAGCTCATTCAATGACATCCTATTTCATCTGAGACGGACCATTTCATCAAAAGGAGAATATGTACGAGTATATAAATATAGCGTGGTACTAGATGTCAAGTATCCCGATAGGCTTTGGGAGCAATGAGACAGAACGAAATCGTGAACAAAGGAGAATAGAGCTGCAGGTTTCTAGGCAGCATAGCCTTGAAAAGAACAGAGAGAGCTCTCTAGACTGATAAGGGACAGAACTTGGATGAGTGACAACTTGAAAGAACATCCTAGAATACTTTGAGAGCTTTGGGTTAGAACAAATACTTCCCTTCGAACATTGAACAAAAATTAGTACAAATGAACAGGCAAAACATACATCAGGTACACAAATTTGTCCGAGAGGAGTGAGCTAGTGTGGCTCAGCCCCCTCGTATCCAAAAAATCGCGTTGCGCACTAGAGGCGTCCCTCCGTATCAACTTTACATTCTTTTCCCTTGTCTGACAGAGCCGTTCTGTTTAAAATAATCTTTGTTTCTGTGGGGAACAATGTGCAGAATTCGCAAGCTGGGGCATTCTCCTGGGAGACTTTGTGAACTGGGACTGGGAGGGCTAAGGCTGGCACTGCCTTTAAATTGTAAAAGTCGTCTTGTTGAAGTGAGAAGTTGAAATGAACAAAGGGAGTAGTTTAGTTTAATGGTGGGCGGGCTAATGTCGTTCAAAATGGGAGTGGTCCGAGCTGTGATTGGACAGTGATCCAGATTGTGATTGGCCAGTCTCTCCCCTCTTCTACAAGGGTCGCCATGCCAGACATAGCGTCTCGGAGGGCTTACCGGTAACCGATTTGTTCTTAACTACTGATTGCTGTTCTCCGACCTCTTCTTATCATCGCTTTCTTCCTCAGCCTTAGCCCTTAACTCCTATCCCTCAGCCCACTGGCATTCCATCTGCAGTACTTTCCATCCTTTAATAGTTCCGTCTTTATTCCACAATTCAATCCCTCTTTTAAAAACGTAATCCATCCAACTTCTCTCTCTCTCTCTTTTTCTCTCTCTCCTCCTTCAATAGTCTCCACATTCCATATTCTTTCTACTGGCCAAGACTCATCACCCAAACGTTTGGTAAATTTATAATTCATACCCCCCCCCTCCCTGTTCCACCTCCCCTCCCTCTCTCCCTCTCCCTCTCCCCCCTTCTCTCACTGCCCTCACTCTCTACCCCCCTCCCTGTTCCACCCCTCCCTCCCTCCTTCTCCCCTCTCCCTCTCCCCCCTTCTCTCTCTGCCCTCACTCTCTACCCCCCCACTCTCTCTCTAGACGTGCCTGCGAGTTGGGGGCTATGTGTCAGTAGATAGGGCGGTTATGAGGTAAAAGAAGCAAGTTAATAATATTAATGTATTGGCAAGGGGGGTCGTTGGTGTGTGTGTGGGGGTGGTTAATGTGTGTGACGCCGCATGCCGCCCCCCCCGCCACCGCACGTTGGGGGAACAGACCCAACGGGTCTGCACTTGGTTTAGTATTCTATAATCCTTGTTGTTCTCAGGAAGCAACATGTGTTGTACAGCCGTCTTTCCGTCACTCTTATCCAAATTATTTCCTATGTCTATCCAATCACCGACTACTTACTGTGTACACAAACTGTAACAAATTTTTCAGCCTGTTATGCCCGATCCTTTATATTGGTAATGGTAATGGTGGATGGCTGTTTGTCAGGTTGGAGGCCGGTGACCAGTGGGGTGCCTCAGGGGTCTGTGTTGGGTCCACTGTTGTTTGTCATGTACATCAATCACCTGGATGATGGTGTGGAAAATTGGATTAGTAAGTATGCAGATGATACTAAGATAGGTGGTGTTGTGGATAATGAAATGGATTTTCAAAGTCTACAGAGAGATTTAGGCCATTTGGAAGAGTGGGCTGAAAGATGGCAGATGGCGTTTAATGCTGATAAATGTGAGGTGCTACATCTTGGCAGGACAAATCAAAATAGGACGTACATGGTACATGGTAGCGAATTGAGGAATGCAGTTGAACAGAGGGATCTAGGAATAACTGTGCATAGTTCCCTGAAGGTGGAATCTCATGTAGATAGGGTGGTAAAGAAAGCTTTTGGTGTGCTGGCCTTTATAAATCAGGGCATTGAGTATAGAAGTTGGGATGTAATGTTAAAATTGTACACGGCATTGGTGAGGCCAATTCTGGAGTATGCAGTACAATTTTGGTCGCCTAATTATAGGAAGGATGTCAACAAAATAGAGAGAGTACAGAGGAGATTTACGAGAATGTTGCCTGGGTTTCAGTAACTAAATTACAGAGTAAGGCTGAACAAGTTAGGTCTTTATTCTTTGGAGCGCAGAAGGTTAAGGGTGGACTTGATAGAGGACTTTAAAATGATGAGAGGGATAGACAGAGTTGACGTGGATAAGCTTTTCCCATTGAGAGTAGGGAAGATTCAAACAAGAGGACATGACTTGAGAATTAAGGGACAGAAGTTTAGGGGTAACATTAGGGGGAACTTCTTTACTCAGAGAGTGGTAGCTGTGTGGAATGAGCTTCCAGTGGAAGTGGTGGAGGCAGGTTCGATTTTATCATTTAAAGATAGATTGGATGGGTATATGGACGAGAAAGGAATGGAGGGTTATGGTCTGAGTGCAGGTAAATGGGACTAGGGGAGAAAAAGTGTTCGGCATGGACTTGAAGGGCCGAGATGGCCCGTTTCCATGCTGCAATTGTTATATGGTTATATGGTTATATGGTAAAACTGCACACAATACTCCAGTTGTGGTCTCACTAGGGCTCTGTACAACTGCAGACGTACCTCTTTGCTCCTATATTCGATTCCTCTTGTTATAAAGGCCAACATGCCATTCGCCTTCTTCACTACCTGCTGTACCTGCATGCTTACTTTCATAGACTGATGTACAAGGACCCCCAGATCCCGTTGTAGTTCCCCTTTTCCCAACTTGGCGGAAGGAGGAGAGAGAAGGGGTGAGGGAGGAGTGGAAAGGGTGGTGGGGAGGGAGATGGCGGGGAGGGGAAGGGCAAGGGGGGGGGGGTAGTGGGGGAGGGTGAGGGGAAGAGGGGGGATCAGTGGCATCACAGCGGGAACCCATCAGCCGCGTCAAGAGGGAGTAAGGAGAGGGGGAGATGAAGGAGGGGCGCGGTAAGTGGGAGCAGGGGACGGGCAAGGGGGAAGGGGGAGTGAAGGGACGAGGGGGAGGGATCAGCGGCGTCACAACGGGAACCGATCAGCCACGCCTGCGCGATTGTGTGCTATGCGTAAGTGGTGGAATATTGTGTTGGTGGAATGGGACCCAAAGGATCCCACGTAGTCTATAATCATATATGTTTCAATAAGATTCCCTCTCATCCTTTTAAATTCCAGTGTATACAAGCCCGGTCGCTCCATTCTTTCAACATCTGACAGTCCCGCCATCCCGGGAATTATCCTGGTGAACCTACGCTGCACTACATAAAAGAAAAAATGTCCTTCCGCAAATTTGGCGACCTAAACTGCACACAATACTCCAGGAGTGGCCTCACCAGGGCCCTGTACAACTGCAGAAGGACCTCTTTGCTCCTATACTCAACGCCTCTTGTTATGAAGGCCAACATGCCATTAGCTTTCGTCGCGGCCCGCTGTACCTGCATGTTACTTTCAGTGACTGATGAACACGGACACCCAGATCTTGTTGTACTTCCCTTTTCCTAACTTGACGCCATTCAGATAAAAGTGGGGAGGAGGGGAGAGGGGAGGAGAGGTGAGAAGAGGGGATTAGAGATGAAATGATCGTACAAATCCCTAATTTCTTCCCTCTTTCGGTCCTCTCTCCCCAAGGATTTCCGGGCTCCTCTTTGGAAAGGAAGACATATTATTATTCGTCGGGACATCCCGTAACCTTTTTGTTACCCCTCTTCCCCTCAGCCCTCCCGTCCCCCCACAAATGGGGCTGGTGGTATCAAAGTTTGTTTCTTAAAAGCAGAAAACAACAGGTAAACAACAGGTTATAGGTAAACCAAGCCAATCTTTAATCCATTCGTCAGACGGGAGTAGCAAGATCTGCAAAGAGAACAAACGTTGCTCAGTGTTTCTCGGGCTCCACTCACAGAACAAAGGAAAGTTAGCACAATTATAGATTTTCCTTATCAGTAAAACACTCCTACCAAGTCTGAATATGGCATGATTGAAAGATTCTATAGCCTTTCAGAATATAGGAACAGCTGGGTCCAAATCAAGCTCATCCAATAACAAGTTATTGCTTATTTCTGCAGCGTCAGCTATTTTTTTTCAATCTTGGCTTCTTTATGGTCTTGAAAGAAGCACATGTTATTACGCAGGTTTCCATCTTAATGTCTTTATTGAAAAGATAACTTGTCCTCCATATTGTGTTCCATATAATTTGCAGTCGTTCAGACTTAGCACCGAGCCATTCTTTTTGTTCTATTAAACCATGCGTTCTTTACAGAAAATGTCTCTGTCGCACTTAGGAAACCTGACCGGAAACCTCTGTAGACTTTGCGCCCCACCCAAGGTTTCCGTGCGGTTCCCGGAGGCTTTTGTCCGTCTCCCTAATGGTCGAAAGTGGTATCCGCTTCTTCTATGTTCCGGCGATTATTTCAAAATATTCAAAACCGTCCGCGACTAAAAATAGGTTGCCGTTTTAAAAATCGGTAATTTTTTAGTCGAAGCCGGTTGCGATGCTAGTTGAAGGTGGTTGCCGGAGGTTGCAGGTGGTTGCCGCAGGTTGCAGGTAGCGGAAGGCAAGATCTTCCACTACCTGCAACCTCCGGCAACCACCTTCAACTAGCATCGCAACTGGCTTCGACTAAAAAATTACCGATTTTTAAAACAGCAACCCATTTTTAGTTGCGGCCGGTTTTGAATTTTTTGAAATAATCGCCGGAACATAGAAGAAGGGTAAACCACTTTCGACCAATAGGGAGACTGACAAAAACCTCCGGGAACCGCACGGAAACCTTGGGTGGGGCGCAAAGTCACCATAGGTTTCTGTTCAGGTTTCCTAAGTGGGACATGGGCATAAGTTTCCATCTTATATTAGTAAGAAGAACGACTATTTTGTAAACTAGATTAGATTTGACTATTAGCTCTTTCATTCCCTCCTTTTTATCATACATGATAACATTCACAGTCCTCGATAGGTACACAATGCTCGCAAGTATTTAATGATAAAGATTAGAGCAATGATTAACAGAAAGATAGAGCCATAATGTATCACAGTACCCCAAAGTCCATCAAACCAAAGGTATAGTCACCAGTTCAATAGTACCTCAAAGTCCATCGAACCAACGGACATGGCAACCAGTTCTCATTCTCTTCATTGACCTGATGAAGCTTGTTTCGGGTTGAAGGATCAGGTGCCACCTGTCGGTGTAAGCCTTTCAGCCGATATTCATGGGGTTGTGCCATAAAGTTCGCACCTGTCCGAGGGTATTGCAGTATCTTCGGAGAGCATTGCTCCCCATCTCGGGGTTCACCACCTTGAGCGAGATGTTTCAAAATGTTCAGCTTCTCTCTCTCTAGGTCACCCGATAGAGCTCGAAATGCTTCAAAATTGTTGATCAAATGTGGTTCGTCTTCATAGAAACATAGAAAATAGGTGCAGGAGTAGGCCATTCGGCCCAACTCAGTATCATGTACCTGCCTTCTCTCCATACCCCCTGATCCCTTTAGCCACAAGGGCCACATCTAACTCCCTCTTAAATATAGCCAATGAACTGGCCTCAACTACATTCTGCGGCAGATAATTCCAGAGATTCACCACTCTCTGTGTGAAAAATGTTTTTCTCATCTCAGTCCTAAAAGATTTCCCCTTTATCCTTAAACTGTGACCCCTTGTTCTGGACTTCCCCAACATCGGGAACAATCTTCCTGCATCTAGCCTGTCCAACCCCTCAAGAATTTTGTACGTTTCTATAAGATCCCCCCTCAATCTTCTAAATTCTAGCGAGTACAAGCCGAGTCTATCCAGTCTTTCTTCATATGAAAGTCCTGCCATCCCAGGAATCAGTCTGGTTAACCTTCTCTGTACTCCCTCTATGGCACGAATGTCCTTCCTCAGATTAGGAGACCAAAACTGGACGCAATACTCCAGGTGTGGTCTCACCAAGACCCTGTACAACTGCAGTAGAACCTCCCTGCTCCTCTACTCAAATCCTGTTGCTATGAATGCTAACATACCATTCGCTTTCTTCACTGCCTGCTGCACCTGCATGCCCACTTTCAATGACTGGTGTACCATGACACCCAGGTCTCGTTGCATCTCCCCTTTTCAATCCAGTTCTGTAACTGAGTCGCACTCCTAAATCAGGCCTTTGTAACTCCGCAACCTGATTGCTCTCCTTCAGCTGGTGTGTCATGGAAGCGAGATGGTCATTTCCAGACTGGGTGAGCACATTTTCCATCAGTTTCAGCTCTGTCTTTAGCTCCAGGATCAGGTGCCACCTTTTTCTGGTTACTTCAAGAACCTGTGGTAGATGCAGGAAAAATGTTCCCAATGTTGGGGCGAGTCTAGAACCAGGGGCCACACACAGTCGTAGAATAAAGCGGAGGTCATTTAAGACTGAGGTGAGAAAACAACTTTTCCACCCAGAGAGTTGTGAATCTGTGGAATTCCCTGCCACAGAGGGCAGTGGAGGCCAAGTCACTGGATGGATTTAAGAGAGAGTTAGATGGAGCTCTAGGGGCTAGTGGAGTCAAGGGATATGGGGAGAAGGCAGGCACGGGTTATTGATTGGGGACGATCAGCCATGATCACAATGAATGGCGGTGGTGGCTCGAATGGCCGAATGCCCTCTTCCTGCACCTATTTTCTATGTTTCTATGTAATGGATCCATCTTGGTCAGTCTTATAACCGTAAGGAGAGTTGTCAGCATTATTCACAGGACGTCTTGGTGCAGGGGCTGTTCCCCAAGTCCAACCTCAGGATAAAAAGGAGGGTTAATAGCCCCATTGTCGTTTCTTGGTTCCCCTCCATTTAGTCAATCGTGTCAGATGTGTTCAATGGGTGTAATCTTCAATCTTGACGGTGGTTGGTGTCCTAGTAGCACCTGGTACAGTCCCCTCCAACACAGACCCAATTTCGTCCGATCCCAGTATCTTAGCAGTATGTAGTCTTCCAAGTAGTATGGACTGTGTCTGTGTTCAACTGGCAGTGGCTTCTGCGTTTCCAATACCTCTAAATTGCAAGACCGACAAGGTTCGGGTTAATTGCAGTGCGCTTGTAATTAATTAATCGCTGAGGGCCTGTCGGTCAAAACTTCCACACTCTTTATTGTCCTATTCATTCCCTCCACCAATCCAGAATTCTATGGGTGGTGGAGGATGTAAGATCACTCTCTAACTACTTACAAGGCAGACCCTTTAAAAAGTAAAAAAAGATCATTATTAAGAAGAAAAAAACAATTTAAAAATATTCCCAATTGTTCCAAGCTATATCCCCCAAATTTACAATTTCAAATTAACAGATTCTGTTCTGAGATAAAGGAATCTCCAATCTCAGCTAGCACATCTACCTGGATGCGTGAAACATATAAGAGTGTTAAGGGTTTGGACACTCTAGAGGCAGGAAACATGTTCCCGATGTTGGGGGAGTCCAGAACCAGGGGCCACACAGTTTAAGAATAAGGGGTAAGCCATTTGAAATGGAGACGAGGAAACACTTTTTCTCACAGTGGTGAGTCTGCGGAATTCTCTGCCTCAGTGGAGGCGGGTTCTCTGGATGCTTTCTAGAGGGAGGTAGATAGGGCTCTTAAAAATAACGGAGTCAGGGGATATGGGGAGAAGGCAGGAATGGGGTGCTGATTGGGGATGATCAGCCATGATCACATTGAATGGCGGTGCTGGCTCGAAGGGCCGAATGGCCTACTCCTGCACCTATTGTCTATTGTCTATGCCACGTGGCCATCGTGGAATTCAGGTTTCTATTTGAACTCAATTCAAAATATAAGATATAGGAGGAAAATAAACTTAAGGTTAAGAATAAACAATTAATTTTCATAGATTGCAAGCTCATTCAATGACATCCTATTTCATCTGACACGGACCATTTCATCAAAAGGAGAATATGTACGAGTATATAAATATAGCGTGGTACTAGATGTCAAGTATCCCGATAGGCTTTGGGAGCAATGAGACAGAACGAAATCGTGAACAAAGGAGAATAGAGCTGCAGGTTTCTAGGCAGCATAGCCTCTTGAAAAGAACAGAGAGAGCTCTCTAGACTGATAAGGCACAGAACTTGGATGAGTGACAACTTGAAAGAACATCCTAGAATACTTTGAGAGCTTTGGGTTAGAACAAATACTTCCCTTCGAACATTGAACAAAAATTAGTACAAATGAACAGGCAAAACATACATCAGGTACACAAATTTGTACGAGAGGAGTGAGCTAGTGTGGCTCAGCCCCCTCGTATCCAAAAAATCGCGTTGCGCACTAGAGGCGTCCCTCCGTATCAACTTTACATTCTTTTCCCTTGTCTGACAGAGCCGTTCTGTTTAAAATAATCTTTGTTTCTGTGGGGACCAATGTGCAGAATTCGCAAGCTGGGGCATTCTCCTGGGAGACTTTGTGAACTGGGACTGGGAGGGCTAAGGCTGGCACTGCCTTTAAATTGTAAAAGTCGTCTTGTTGAAGTGAGAAGTTGAAATGAACAAAGGGAGTAGTTTAGTTTAATGGTGGGCGGGCTAATGTCGTTCAAAATGGGAGTGGTCCGAGCTGTGATTGGACAGTGATCCAGATTGTGATTGGCCAGTCTCTCCCCTCTTCTACAAGGGTCGCCATGCCAGACATAGCGTCTCGGAGGGCTTACCGGTAACCGATTTGTTCTTAACTACTGATTGCTGTTCTCCGACCTCTTCTTATCATCGCTTTCTTCCTCAGCCTTAGCCCTTAACTCCTATCCCTCAGCCCACTGGCATTCCATCTGCAGTACTTTCCATCCTTTAATAGTTCCGTCTTTATTCCACAATTCAATCCCTCTTTTAAAAACGTAATCCATCCAACTTCTCTCTCTCTCTCTTTTTCTCTCTCTCCTCCTTCAATAGTCTCCACATTCCATATTCTTTCTACTGGCCAAGACTCATCACCCAAACGTTTGGTAAATTTATAATTCATACCCCCCCCCTCCCTGTTCCACCTCCCCTCCCTCCCTCCCTCTCCCTCTCCCCCCTTCTCTCACTGCCCTCACTCTCTACCCCCCTCCCTGTTCCACCCCTCCCTCCCTCCTTCTCCCCTCTCCCTCTCGCTCCTGCTCTCTCTGCCCTCACTCTCTACCCCCCCACTCTCTCTCTAGACGTGCCTGCGAGTTGGGGGCTATGTGTCAGTAGATAGGGCGGTTATGAGGTAAAAGGAGCAAGTTAATAATATTAATATATTGGCAAGGGGGGTCGTTGGTGTGTGTGTGGGGGTGGTTAATGTGTGTGACGCCGCATGCCGCCCCCCCCCCCCGCCACCGCACGTTGGGGGAACAGACCCAACGGGTCTGCACTTGGTTTAGTATTCTATAATCCTTGTTGTTCTCAGGAAACAACATGTGTTGTACAGCCGTCTTTCCGTCACTCTTATCCAAATTATTTCCTATGTCTATCCAATCACCGACTACTTACTGTGTACACAAACTGTAACAAATTTTTCAGCCTGTTATGCCCGATCCTTTATATTAGTAACAAACCTTTGCAGTCCGTTGTACCCGATCCTGGCTACTCTCTCTGGTAGCAAATTCACAACACAGTCTTTTCAATACACTGTCTTTTCAAGACAGTCTTTTCCATACACTTTGTGACAAAACCTACCAGACCATGCTTTTGTAGAAGATCTGCTCCCATTTTGTAAACCATATTAGGTTTGACTATTAGCTCTTTCAGGAGGGGAGGAGAGGGGAGGGGAGGAGAGAGGAGGAGAGAGGAGGGGAGGAGAGGAGAGGGGAGGAGAGGGACGGAGAGGAGAGTGGAGGAGAGAGGAGGAGAGGGGAGGAGAAGAGGGGAGGAGAGGGGAGGAGAGGGTAGGAGTGGGGAGGGAGAAGAGGAGAGGGGAGGAGAGGGGCGGAGAGAGGAGGAGAGAGAAGAGGGGAGAAGTGGGGAGGGGAGGAGAGGGTAGGAGAGGGGAGGGGAGGAGAGGAGAGAGGAGGAGAGAGGAGGAGAGGGGAGGGGAGGAGAGGGTAGGAGAGGGGAGGATGGGAGGAGAGGGGAGGGGAAGGGGAGGGGAAGAGGGGAGGGGAGGAGAGATAAAGTGAGGAGAGGGGAGGCGAGAGGAGGAGAGGGGAGGAGAGGGGAGGAGACGGTAGGAGAGAGGGAGGAGAGGGTAGGAGAGATGAGGTGAGGAGAGGGGAGGGGAGCTCTCCATATTCATTAATTATCATTTTATTACAGAGCATGTGGCAAATTTTGTCCACAATACACCAATGTCAGAAAGCTAATCCCCTCTCCTCTGGCCCCTACACCCCCTCTCTGTAACGCCCTTCACTCCAGCCCCTTCAACCCCCTCTCCCCATCTCTGTGACCCCCTCCCCTCCGACTCCTGCACCCCCTCAACCGGTCTCTTTAGTTTAACAAATCACCCCCTTCTTTCTCCGACAGATTAATTCCACCCTGTCCCTCCCTCCCTCACCTCCCTCCCTCTCTCCCTCCCTCCCTCACCTACCTCCCTCTCTCCCTACCGCCCCCCCTCACCTCCCACCCCCTCTTCCTCCCTAACTCCATCCCTGCCTCCCTCTACATCGGGCGAGACTTTAGGAGGTTTTACAAATAAACTCTGTTCTCTTAAATCCTTTACTGAGATTTAAATGATGTACTAATGATTTTAACTGTATGTGTGTGTGTGTGTATGTGTATTGGACAATAGGCAATAGACAATAGGTGCAGGAGTAGGCCATTTGGCCCTTCGAGCCAGCACCGCCATTCACTGTGATCACGGCTGATCATCCCCTATCAGTACGCCGTTCCTGCCTTCTCCCAATATCCCCTGACTCCGCAATTTTTAAGAGCCCCATCTAGCTCTCTCTTGAAAGTATCCGCAGAACCTGCCTCCACCGCCCTCTGAGGCAGATAATTCCACAGACTCACCACTCTCTGTGAGAAAAAGTGTTTCCTCGTCTCTGTTCTAAATGGCTTACTCCTTATTCTTCAACTGTGGCCCCTGTTCTGGACTCCCCCAACATCGGGAACATGTTTCCTGCCTCTAGCGTGTCCAACCCCTTAACAATATTATATCTTTCAATGAGATGCCCTCTCATCCTTCTAAACTCCAGAGTGTACAAGCCTAGCTGCTCCATTCTGTCAGCATATGACAGTCCCGCCATCCCGGGAATTAACCTTGTAAACCTACGCTGCACTCCCTCAATAGCAAGAATGTTATATAAGAATAGCAAGAACGGTCACAGAGTGATACAATGTGGAAACAGGACCTTCGGCCCAACTTGCCCACACCGGCCAACATACCACATCTATACTAGTCCAACCTGCCAATGTGTGGCCCATATCCCTACAAATTGACAAGTTGGGAGTATAAAGATGGAGTTTAAGGGGATGTGAGTACAGGAAAAGTTACAAAAGACTCCCGAATTAATGGGAAGGAAAGTTCGAGAAGGGATAAGAGAGTAAGGTCAGGGCCAATAGTGACCGGTGGGAGAGGGCAGGTGAATACCGAAGTTAAGGTGTTGTATATGAATGCGCGAGGAATAAGAAATAAAGTGGATGAGCTTGAGGCTCAGTTGAGGTAGTTGAGGCCAGTTCATTTTCTATATTTAAGAGGGAGTTAGATCTGGCCCTTGTGGCTAAAGGGATCAGAGGGTATGGAGAGAAGGCAGGTACTGGATACTGAGTTGGGTGATCAGCCATGATCATATTGAATGGCGGTGCAGGCTCGAAGGGCCGAATGGCCTACTCCTGCACCTAATTTCTATGTTTCTATGTTTCTAAGTGGAATCAGGAGTTAAAATTGGCATGTAATGCTACAGTGGTTATGGGAGATTTCCACATGCAGATAGGATGGGAAAATCAGGTTGGTTCTGGACCCCAACAAAGGGAGTTTGGAGAGTGCCTCCGAGCTGTATTCTTAGAGCAGCTTGTACTGGAGCCTACCAGGGAGAAGACAATTCTGGATTTAGTGTTGTGTAATGACCGGGATTTGATAAGGGAACTCAAGGTAAAGTAGCCATGAGTAGGGAGTGACCATAATATGGTAAGCTTTAATCTTCAATTTGAGAGGGAGAGGGGAAAATCAGAAGTGTCAGTATGATAGGTACACAAAAATGCTGGAGAAACTCAGCGGGTGCAGCAGCATCTATGGAGCGAAGGAAATAGGCAACGTTTCGGGCCGAAACCCTTCTTCAGACCCTGTCAGTATGATAGTTGAACAAAGGGGACTATGGAGGCATTGAGAGAGGAGCTGGCCCAAAGTTGACTGGAAAGAGACCCCAGCAGGAATGACAATGGAACAACAATGGCAGGTATTTCTGGGAATAATACAGAAGGTGCAGGATCAGTTCATTCCAAAGATGAAGAAATATGGCATGGGGAGTAAGAGGGAGGGAGTAAAGGGGACCGTGGCTGACAAGGGAAGTCAAGGACAGAATAAAATTAAAATAGAAGTATAACATAGCAAAAATGAGTGAGAAGCCATAGGATTGGGGAACTATGAAAGAGCAACAGAATATAACTAAAAAGGCAATACGGGAGAAAAGATGAGGTACGAAAGGAAGGTAGCCAAGAATATAAAGGAGGAGAGTAAAAGCTTCTTAAGGTATGTGAAGAGGAAAAAACTAGATAAGACCAAAGTTGGACTCTTGAAGACAGAAACAGGTGAATTTATTACGGGGAACAAGGAAATGACAGACGGGTTGAACAGGTACTTTGGATCTGTCTTCTTTAAGGATGACACAAACAATCTCCCAGATGTACTAGTGGCCAGAGGACCTAGGGTGAGGAGGAACTGAAGGAAATACACATTAGGCAGGAAATGCTGTTGCGTAGACAGAAGGCTGATAGATCCCCAGGGCCGGATGGTCTGCATCCCAAGGTACTTAATGAGGTGGCTCTGGAAATCGTGGACGCATTGGTGATCATTTTATAGACAATAGGTGCAGGAGACCATTCGGCCCTTCGATCCAGCACCACCATTCAATGCTACAAGAGGAGTTGAGTAGAGGAGCAAAGAGGTCCTTCTGCAGTTGTATAGGGCCCCAGTGCGATTACACCTGGAGTATTATGTGCAGTTCTGGTCTCCAAATTTGAGGATGGACATTCTTGCTATTAAGGGAGTGCAGGGTAGGTTCACCAGGTTAATTCCCGGGATGGCGAGACTGTCATATGTTGATAGAATGGAGCGGCTGGGCTTGTATACTCTGGAATTTAGAAGGATGAGAGGGGATCTTATTGAAACATATAAGATTATTAAGGATTTGGACACGCTAGAGAGAGGAAACATGTTTCAGATGTTGAGGGAGTCCAGAACCAGGGGCCACAGTTTAAGAATAAAAGGTAAGCCATTTAGAATGGAGATGAGGACAAACTTTTTCACTCAGAGAGTGTGAATCTGTGGAATTCTCTACCTCAGAAGGCGGCGGAGGTCGGTTCTCTGGATGCTTTCAAGAGAGAGTTGGATAGAGCTCTTAAAGATAGCGTAATCAGGGGATATGGGGAGAAGGCAGGAACGGGGCACTGGTTGTGGATGACCAACCATGATCACATTGAATGGCGGTTCTGGCTCGAAGGGCCGAATGGGCTGCTCCTGCACCTATTGTCTATTGTCTATTGGCACAATGGTCTGCATCCCAGGTTACTTAAGGAAGAGGCTCTAGAAATCGTGGACGCATTGGTGATCATTTTCCAATGTTCTATAGATTCAGGATCAGTTTCTGTGGATTGGAGGGTAACAAATGTTATCCCACTTTCTAAGAAAGGAGGGAGAGAGAAAACAGGGAATTATAGACCAGTTAGCCTGACATCGGTGGTGGGGAAGATGTGGTCAATTATAAAAGATGAAATAGCGGCATATTTGGATATCAGTAACAGGATCGGTCCGAGTCAGCATGGATTTACAAAGGGTTGACTAATTAGTCATGCTTGTGAAATCTTCTGGAATTTTTTGAGGATGTAACTAGGAAAATGGAGAAGGGTGAGCCAATGGATGTAGTGTACCTGGACATTCAGAAAGCCTTTGATAAGGTCCCACATAGGAGATTTGTGGGCAAAATTGGAGCACATGGTATTGGGGGTAGGGTACTGACATGGATGGAAAATGTGTCGGCAGGCAGGAAGTGTAAGGAGTGAAAACAGGACAAAGGGAATGGAGTTCAAGGAAAATGTAGAATAGATCATTGTTGGGTAGATCAATGGGAGGGCACCATGGACTCCACAGTCAAAAAGGCCCTTCAGAGGATGTACTTCCTGCGGCAGCTGAGATAACACAATCTGCCACAGGCAATGATGGTCCAGTTTTATACTGCCATCGTAGAGTCTGTCCTCACGTTCTCCATCACGGTCTGTGTATCCGCTGGTGCTCCCGCAGCCCCGTGCGCTCTTGAAACGCTTGCCGCAGTGGGAGCAGCTGCTCGCCGGCGTGGGATCGCCGGTGATGCCGCAACCCCCGCGAGCTGTCAAACGCCTCACCTCAGTACGGGCAGTCGTAGGGGCTGGCCACTGGTGTGCACGGGCTGGTGTGACAGGGTGTGGGAGGGCATGGCAAAGTGCTCTCCACACTGGAAGGGACGGTCGCCGGCGTGCACCCGCAGGTGGTACAGCAGCCCGGTGGAGCGGGTGAAGCCGTTGCCGCACTGGGCGCAGGTGAAGGGGCGCTCCCTGGTGTGGATGTGCTCGAGATCCAGGGGTTGTTGCAGCCGGTGAAGTCCTTGCCGCAGTCGCTGCAGGTGTAGGGCCGCTCCCCGGTGTACACGCGCCGCCTGTGCACCTCCAGCTCCTACGACGACTTGAAGCCTTTGCCGCAGTCGGAGCAGGTGAAGGGCCGCTCGCTGCTGTGCACCCGCCGGTGCCGCCCCAGCCCCGACAACTGGGCAAAGCTCTTGCCGCAGGCGGAGCAGCCAAACGGCTTCTTGCCCGTGTGCACCCGCCGTTGGATCTTCAGGTCCTGCGCCCTATTGAAGTCCTTGCCGCAGTCGGGGCAGCCAAAGGGCCTGGGGAAGGGATGGTCACTGGCGTGCACCTGCTGGTGGGCCAGCAGATAGGTGGAGCGGGTGAAGCCCTTGCCGCACTGGGCACAGGTGTAGGGGAGCTCGCCGGTGTGGGTGTGCTAGTGCTCCAACAACCTGGCGGAACGGATGAAGCTCTTGCCGCAGTCGCTGCAGGTGTAGGGCCGCTCCCCGGTGTGCAGGCGCCTGTGCATCTTCAGTTCTGGCGACGACTTGAAGCTTTTGCTGCAGTCGGAGCAGGTGAAGGGCCGCTCACCGCTGTGCACCCGCCGGTGCCATCGTAGCCACCACAACCCGGTAAAGCTCTTGCCGCAGGTGGAGCAGCCATAGGGCTTCTCGCCCGTGTGCACCCGCTGATGGGTCTTCAGGTGATTCGTCGTCTTGAAGCTCTTGCCGCAGTCGGAGCAGCCATAGGGCCTCTCGCCGGTGTGCACCCGCCGGTGGATCTTCAGGTCATTCGTTGTCTTGAAGCCCTTGCCGCAGTCGGAGCAGGTGAGTGGCTTCTTATCGGAGCAGGTGAAGGCCTTCTCGCCGGAGTGCACGCGGTTGTGCCGCAGTAGGTTTTTGTAGCGGGTGAAGCTCTTGCCGCACTCCGAGCAGTTGAAGGGGTGTTCTCCCATGTGCACCCGCCGGTGGGTCTCCAGCAGGCTCGGGTACTGCCAGGCCTTGCCACACACGTCACACTCATATCGCTTTTCCTTGTTGTGCCCCGTCATGTGGTCCTCCATCGAAGCTCAGCCCCTCGAAGCTCAGCCCGCACACCGAGCAGATGGGGGGCTCACCGGCAACCCTGGCCGCTCTCAATGGCCGCTCACGTCCCCGTCTCCCAGTCCACAGCAACGGCTCCTAATTCCTGCAGGAGGGGAACACAGAGGGTCAACAAGCTGGCAAACAGGACATTACTAACACATTAGACAATAGACAATAGACAATAGGTGCAGGAGTAGGCCATTTGGCCCTTCGAGCCAGCACCGCCATTCATAGAAACATAGAAACTAGGTGCAGGAGTAGGCCATTCGGCCCTTCGAGCCTGCACCGCCATTCAATATGATCATGGCTGATCATCCAACTAAGTATCCTGTACCTGCTTTCTCTCCATACCCCCTGATCCCTTTAGCCACAAGGGCCACATCTAACTCCCTCTTAAATATAGCCAATGAACTGGCCTCAACTACATGGCCTCAATATGATCATGGCTGATCATCCCCAATCAGTACCCCGTTCCTGCCTTCTCCACATATCCCCTGACTCCGCTATTTTTAAGAGCCCTCGCTAGCTCTCTCTTGAAAGCATCCAGAGAACCGCCCTCTGAGGCAGAGAATTCCACAGACTCACCACTCTCTGTGAGAAAAAGTGTTTCCTCGTCTCCGTTCTAAATCGCTTACCCCTTATTCTTAAACTGTGTGTGGCCCCTGGTCCTGGACTCCCCCAACATCGGGAACATTGTGCTTGCAAGTATGATGATGTGAGAATTAGAGACGTGGCTGCAAGAAGACCATGGCTGGGATCTGAATATTCAAGGGTATACGTCCTATCGAAAAGACAAACAGGTGGGCAGAGGTGGTGGGGTAGCTCTGTTGGTGAGGAATGAAATTCAGAACCCTTGCGAGGAGATGTAGAGTCAGTAAGAAGAGAACTGAGGAATTGTAAGGGTAAGAAGACCCTAATGGGAGTTATCTATAGGCACCCAAAGAGTAGCCTGAATATAGGGTGCAAGTTGAATCAAGTTATAATTGGCATTTTGCAAAGGTAATGCTACGGTACTTATGGGAGATTTCAACATGCAGGTAGCCTGGGAAAATCAGGTTGGAACTGGACCGCAGGAAATGGAATTTGTGGAGTGCCACCGAGATAGCTGCTTAGAGCAGCTTGTGTTGGAGCCTACCAGGAAGAAGGCAATTCTGGATTTAGTGTTGTGCGATGAACTGGATTTGATAAGGGAACTCGAGGTAAAGGAGCCATTAGGAGGTAGTGACCATAATATGATAAGTTTTAATCCACAATTTGAGAGGGAGAAGGGTAAATCGGAGGTGTCAGTGTTACAGTTGAATAAAGGGGACTATGGAGCCATGAGGGAGGAGCTGGCCAGAGTTACATAGAAGCATAGAAAATAGGTGCAGGAGGAGGCCATTCGGCCTTTCGAGCCAGCACCGCCATTCATTGTGATCATGGCTGATCGCCCCCTATCAATAACCCGTGCCTGCCTTCCCCCCATATTCCTTGACTCCACTAGCCCCTAGAGCTCTATCTAACTCTCTCTTAGAACCATCCAGTGATTTGGCCTCCACTGCCCTCTGTGGCAGGGAATTCCATAAATTCACAACTCTCTGGGTGAAAAAGTTTGTTCTCACCTCAGTCTTAAATGACCTCCCCTTTATTCTAAGACTGTGGCCCCTGGTTCTGGACTCGCCCAACATTGGGAACATTTTTCCTGCATCTAGCTTGTCCAGTCCTTTTATAATTTTATATGTTTCTATAAGATACCCCCTCATCCTTCTAAACTCCGGTGAATACAAGCCTAGTCTTTTCAATCTTTCCTCATATGACAATCTTTCCGCCATCCCAGGGATCTATCTCGTGAACCTACGCTGCACTGCCTCAATCACAAGGATGGCCTTCCTCAAATTAGGAGAACAAAACTGTACACAATACTCCAGATGTGGTCTCACCAGAGCCCTATACAACTGCAGAAGAACCTCTTTACTCCTATACTGAAATCATCTTGTTATGAAGGCCAACATTCCATTAGCTTTCTTCACTGCCTGCTGTACCTGCACGCCAACTTTCAGTGACAGGTGCACAAGGACACCCAGGTCTCGCTGCATCCCCCCCCTTACCTAACCTAACTCCATTGAGATATTAATCTGCCCCCTTGTTGACTGGAAAGATACCCTAGCAGGGATGACAGAGGAACAACAATGGCAGGTATTTCTGGGAATAATACAGAAGGTGCAGGATCAGTTCATTCCAAAGAGGAAGAAAGATTCCAAGGGGAGTAAGAGGCGACTGTGGCTGACAAGGGAAATCTGGGAGAGTATAAAAATAAAAAGAAATATAACCTGGCAACGATGAGCGGGAAAAGCCAGAGGATTGGGTAACATTTAAAGAGCAACAGAAAATAACGAAAAAGGCAATACGGGGAGAAAAGATGAGGTACGAAGGTAAGCTAGCCAAGAATATAAAGGAGGATAGTAAAAGCTTCTTTAGATATGTAAAGGGGTGGAAGATTGCAACCTTCACGTGGTCCGCCCAGTTTCGACGAATGCAATCAACCCTGGTGTGCACAATCAAATAAGACCAAATAGAACAAGTGTTTAAGAAGGAACTGCAGATGCTGGAAAATCGAAGGTACACAAAAATGCTGCAGAAACTCAGCGGGTGCAGCAGCATCTATGCAGCGAAGGAAATAGGCAACGTTTCGGGCCTAAACCTTTCTTCAGACCCTGTCAGTATGATAGTTGAACAAAGGGGACTATGGAGGCATTGAGAGAGGAGCTGGCCAAAGTTGACTGGAAAGAGACCCCAGCAGGGATGACAATGGAACAACAGTGGCAGGTATTTCTGGGAATAATACAGAAGGTGCAGGATCAGTTCATTCCAAAGAGGAAGAAAGGTTCCATGGGGAGTAGGAGGGAGGGAGTAAAGGGGACCGTGGCTGACAAGGGAAGTCGAGGACAGTATAAAAAATAAAACAGAATTATAACATAGCAAAAATGAGTGAGAAGCCAGAGGATTGGGGAACTATCAAAGAGCAACAGAAGATAACTAAAAAGGCAATACGGGGAGAAAAAGATGAGGTACGAAGGGAAGCTAGCCAAGAATATAAAGGAGGATAGTATAAGCTTCTTAAGGTATGTGAAGAGGAAAAAAATAGATAAGACCAAAGTTGGACTCTTGAAGACAGAAACAGGTGAATTTATTATGGGGAACAAGGAAATGACAGACGAGTTGAACAGGTACTTTGGATCTGTCTTCACTAAGGAAGACACAAACAATCTCCCAGGTGTACTAGTGGTCAGAGGACCAAGGGTGACAGAGGAACTGAAGGAAATACACATTAGGCAGGAAAAGCTGTTGCGTAGACAGAAGGCTGATAGATCCCCAGAGCCTGATGGTCTGCATCCCAGGGTACTTAATGAGGTGGCTCTGGAAATCGTGGACGCATTGGTGATCATTTTATAGACAATATGTGTAGGAGACCATTCGGCCCTTCGAGCCAGCACCACCATTCAATGTTACAAGAGAGGTTGAGTAGAGGAGCAAAGAGGTCCTTCTGCAGTTGTATAGGGCTCGAGTGAGACCACACCTGGAGTATTTTGTGCAGTTTTGCTCTCCAAATTTGAGGATGGACATTCTTGCTATTGAGGGAGTGCAGGGTAGGTTCACCTGGTTAATTCCCGGAATGGCGGGCCTGTCATATGTTGATAGAATGGAGCGGCTGGGCTTGTGTACTCTGGAATTTAGAAGGATGAGAGGGAATCTTATTGAAACATGTAAAATTATTAAGGATTTGGACACGCTAGAGAGAGGAAACATGTTTCCCGATGTTGGGGGAGTCCAGAACCAGGGGCCACAGTTTAAGAATAAGAGGTAAGCCATTTAGAATGGAGATGAGGAAAAACTATTTCACTCGGAGAGTGCGAGTCTGTGGAATTCTCTGCCTCAGGAGGCGGTGGAGGTCGGTTCTCTGGATGCTTTCAAGAGAGAGTTGGATAGAGCTCTTAAAGATAGCGGTATCAGGGGATATGGGGAGAAGGCAGGAACGGGGCACTGGTTGTGGATGATCAACCATGATCACATTGAATGGCGGTTCTGGCTCGAAGGGCCGAATGGCCTGCTCCTGCACCTATTGTCTATTGGCCCAATGGTCTGCATCCAGGGTACTTAAGGAAGAGGCTCTAGAGATCGTGGACGCATTGGTGATTATTTTCCAATGTTCTATAGATTCAGGATCAGTTTCTGTGGATTGGAGGGTAACTAATGTTATCCCACTTTCTAAGAAAGGAGGAAGAGAGAAAGGGAATTATAGACCAGTTAACCTGACATCGGTGGTGGGGAAGATGCTGGAGTCAATTATAAAAGATGAAATAGCGGCACATTTGGATATCAGTAACTGGATCGGTCCGAGTCAGCATGGATTTACAAAGGGTTGACTAATTAGTCATGCTTGACTAATCTTCTGGAATTTATTGAGGATGTAACTAGGAAAATGGAGAAAGATGAGCCAATGCATGTAGTGTACCTGGACTTTTAGAAAGCCTTTGATAAGGTCCCACATAGGAGATTTGTGGGCAAAATTGGAGCACATGATATTGGGGGTAGGGTACTGACATGGATGGAAAATTTGTTGGCAGACAGGAAGTGTAAGGAGTGAAAACAGGACAAACGGAATGGAGTTAAAGGAAAATGTAGAATAGATCATTGTTGGATAGATCAATGGGTGCCCACCATCGACTCCACAGTCAAAAAGGCCCTTCAGAGGATGTACTTCCTGCGGCAGCTGAGATAACACAATCTGCCACAGGCAATGATGGTCCAGTTTTATACTGCCATCGTAAAGTCGGTCCTCACCTTCTCCATCACGGTCTGTGTATCCGCTGGTGCTCCCGCAGCCCCCGTGCGCTCTTGAAACGCTTGCCGCAGTGGGAGCAGTCGCTCGCCGGCGTGGGCCCGCCGGTGCTGCCGCAACCCTCGCGAGCTGTCAAACGCCTCACCGCATTACGGGCAGTCGTAGGGCTGGCCAGTGGTGTGCACGGGCTGGTGGGACAGGGTGTGGGAGGGCATGGCAAAGCGCTCTCCACACTGGAAGGGACGGTCGCCGGCGTACATAGATACATAGAAAATAGGTGCAGGAGTAGGCCATTCGGCCCTTCGAGCCTGCACCGCCATTCAATATGATCATGGCTGATCATCCAACTCAGTATCCCGTACCTGCCTTCTCTCCATACCCCCTGATCCCTTTAGCCACAAGGGCCACATCTAACTCCCTCTTAAATATAGCCAATGAACGGGCCTCAACTACCCTCTGTGCAGAGAGTTCCAGAGATTCACCACTCTCTGTGTGAAAAAGTTTTTCCTCACCTCCGTCTTAAAGGATTTCCCCCTTATCCTTAAGCTGTGACCCCTTGTCCTGGACTTCCCCAACATCGGGAACAATCTTCCTGCATCTAGCCTGTCCAACCCCATTAGAATTGTGTACGTTTCTATAAGATCCCCTCTCAATCTCCGTTTTTGCCACCAAAGTGGATAACCTCACATTTATCCACATTATACTGCATCTGCCAAACATTTGCCCACTCACCCAGCCTATCCAAGTCACCTTGCAGTCTCCTAGCATCCTCCTCACAGCTAACACTGCCCCCCAGCTTAGTGTCATCCGCAAACTTGGAGATGTTGCTTTCAATTCCCTCATCCAGCTCATTAATATAAATTGTAAATAGCTGGGGTCCCAGCACTGAGCCTTGCGGTACCCCACTAGTCCAGGTTAGTCGGGAAGTGGTGTTGGGTAAATTGAATGGATTAAAGGCCGATAAATCACCAGGGCCAGATAGGCTGCATCCCAGAGTACTTTAAGGAAGTAGCTCTAGAAATAGTGGATGCATTAGTGCTAATTTTTCAAAAAAATTCAAAACTCTTTAGATTCTGGAGAAGTTCCTGAGGATTGGAGGGTAGCAAACGTAACCCCACTTTTTAGGAAGGGAGGGAGAGAGAAAACGGGGAATTACAGACCAGTTAGTCTAACATCGGTAGTGGAGGCGCCTGTGCATCTTCAGTTCTGGCGACGACTTGAAGCTTTTGCTGCAGTCGGAGCAGGTGAAGGGCCGCTCACCGCTGCGCACCCGCCGGTGCCGCCGTAGCCCCGACAACCCGGTAAAGCTCTTGCCGCAGGTGGAGCAGCCATAGGGCTTCTCGCCCGTGTGCACCCGCTGATGGGTCTTCAGGTGATTCGTCGTCTTGAAGCTCTTGCCGCAGTCGGAGCAGCCATGGGGCCTCTCGCCGGTGTGCACCCGCCAGTGGATCTTCAGGTCATTCGTCGTCTTGAAGCCCTTGCTGCAGTCGGAGCAGGTGAGTGGCTTCTTGTCGGAGCATGTGAAGGCCTTCTCGCCGGAGTGCACGCGGTTGTGCCGCAGTAGGTTGTCGTAGCGGGTGAAGCTCTTGCCGCACTCAGAGCAGTTGAAGGGGTGTTCTCCCATGTGCACCCGCCGGTGGGTCTCCAGCAGGCTCGGGTACTGCCAGGCCTTGCCACACACGTCACACTCATATCGCTTCTCCTTGTTGTGCCCCGTCATGTGGTCCTCCATCGAAGCTCAGCCCTTCGAAGCTCAGCCCGCATACCGAGCAGATGTGGGGCTCACCGGCAACCCTGGCCGCCCTCAATGGCCGCTCACGTCCCCGTCTCCCAGTCCACAGCAACGGCTCCTAAATCCTGCAGGAGCGGAACACAGAGGGTCAACAAGCTGGCAAACAGGACATTACTAACATATTAGAGAATAGACAATAGACAATAGGTGCAGGAGTAACCCATTTGGCCCTTCGAGCCAGCACCGCCATTGATAGAAACATAGAAAATAGGTGCAGTAGTAGGTCATTCGGCCCTTCGAGCCTGCACCGCCATTCAATATGATCATGGCTGATCATCCAACTAAGTATCCTGTACCTGCTTTCTCTCCATTCCCCTGATCACTTTAGCCACAAGGGCCACATCTAACTCCCTCTTAAATATAGCCAATGAACTGGCCTCAACTACATGGCCTCAATATGATCACGGCTGATCATCCCCAATCAGTACCCCGTTCCTGCCTTCTCCACATATCCCCTGACTCCGCTATTTGTAAGAGCCCTATCTAGCTCTCTCTTGAAAGCATCCAGAGAACCGCCCTCTGAGGCAGAGAATTCCACAGACTCACCACTCTCTGTGAGAAAAAGTGTTTCCTCGTCTCCGTTCTAAATGGCTTACCCCTTATTCTTAAACTGTGTGTGGCCCCTGGTCCTGGACTCCCCCAACATCGGAAACATTGTGCTTGCAAGTATGATGATGTGAGAATTAGAAACGTGGCTGCAAGAAGACCATGGCTGGAAACTGAATATTCAAGGGTATACGTCCTATCGAAAAGACAAACAGGTGGGCAGAGGGGGTGGGGTAGCTCTGTTGGTGAGGAATGAAATTCAGAACCCTTGCGAGGAGATGTAGAGTCAGTAAGAAGAGAACTGAGGAATTGTAAGGGTAAGAAGACCCTAATGGGAGTTATCTATAGGCCTCCTTATTCAGTGTTACAGTTGAATAAAGGGGACTATGGAGCCATGAGGGAGGAGCTGGCCAGAATTACATAGATACATAGAAAATAGGTGCAGGAGGAGGACATTCGGCCCTTCAAGCCAGCACCGCTATTCATTGTGATCATGGCTGATCGCCCCCTATCAATAACCCGTGCCGGCCTTCTCCCCATACCCTTTGATTCCACTAGCCCCTAGAGCTCTATCTAACTCTCTCTTAAATCCATCCAGTGATTTGGCCTCCATTTCCCTCTGTGGCAGGGAATTCCATAAATTCACAACTCTCTGGGTGAAAAAGTTTTTTCTCACCTCAGTCTTAAATGACCTCCCCTTTATTCTAAGACTGTGGCCCCTGGTTCTGGACTCGCCCAACATTGGGAACATTTTTCCTGAATCCAGCTTGTCCAGTCCTTTTATAATTGTATATGTTTCTATAAGATCCCCCTCATCCTTCTAAACTCCAGTGAATACAAGCCCAGTCTTTTCAATCTTTCCTCATATGACAGTCCCGCCATACCAGGGATCAATCTCGTGAACCTACGCTGCACTGCCTCAATCACAAGGTTGTCCTTCCTCAAATTAGGAGACCAAAACTGTACACAATACTCAGATGTGGTCTCACCAGAGCCCTATACAACTGCAGAAGAACCTCTTTACTCCTATACTGAAATCATCTTGTTATGAAGGCCAACATTCCATTAGCTTTCTTCACTGCCTGCTGTACCTGCACGCCAACTTTCAGTGACAGGTGTACAAGGACACCCAGGTCTCGCTGCACCTCCCCCTTACCTAACCTAACTCCATTGAGATAATAATCTGCCCCCTTGTTGACTGGAAAGATACCCTAGCAGGGATGACAGAGGAACAACAATGGCAGGTATTTCTGGGAATAATACAGAAGGTGCAGGATCAGTTCATTCCAAAGAGGAAGAAAGATTCCATGTGGAGTAAGAGGCGACTGTGGCTGACAAGGGAAATCTGGGAGAGTATACAAATAAAAGAGAAGAAATATAACCTAGCAACAATGAGCGGGAAAAGCCAGAGGATTGGCTAACATTTAAAGAGCAACAGAAAATAACTAAAAAGGCAATACGGGGAGAAAAGATGAGGTACGAAGGTAAGCTAGCCAAGAATAGAAAGGAGGATAGTAAAAGCTTCTTTAGATATGTAAAGGGGTGGAAGATTGCAACCTTCACGTGGTCCGCCCTGTTTCGACGAATGCAATCAACCCGGTGTGCACAATCAAATAAGATCAAATAGAACAGTTGTTTAAGAAGCAACTGCAGATGCTGGAAAATCGAAGGTACCATCAAATAGAACAAGTTGTCATCCAACTTTAGGCTGTGCACACCATACGCAAGAAGAAGAAGATATGTAAAGAAGAAAAAACTAGTCAAGGCCGAAGTTGGACCCCTGAAGACTGAAAAGGGTGAATTTATTGTGGGGAACAAGGAAATGGCAGATAAGTTGTACAAGTACTTTGGATCCGTCTTCACTAAGGACACAAACGATTTTCCTGATGTACTAGTGGCCAGGGGATCTGGGGTGATGGAGGAACTGAAGTGGGACAGGCCCTTTATTTTCCTTCTTCTTAACTAAGAAGCTAATCTGCTTGTTGCACTCCAAACTACTGCATAGCTACGAACAATTAACAATCAAATCTCAGGAGTCATCTGTTAAAATGATACCTCAAGCACTGGTGGGAAATCCTCACTACCAAAGGCATCTAGAAGACCCGAGCTCCTCTGGTAGATAGGGTTGCCAATCAATTCTATCTGCACATTTACAGGATCGATCCTGGACAATGCAGTCTCTTGCTCACCGCCAAGTCGAGACGAAAACACCTTTAAATAGGGTAAAACAGCACAGGTTTAGAATCACGATCTGGAACAAAAATGAGAAAATAAATCTACCCAGTGGTTGCTGCAGTTTTAAAACATGAAAATATCAATGCAATTTTTTTTTAAAGTATTGCAGTACATAGTAGACATTTTACAACTCAAGTGACTGACTTTAGTCACATCATAGAAACATAGAAACATAGGTGCAGGAGTAGGTCATTCGGCCCTTCGAGCCTGCACCGCCATTCAATATGATCATGGCTGATCATCCAACTCAGTATCCTGTACGTGCCTTCTCTCCATACCCCCTGATACCTTTATCCAGAAGGGCCACATCTAACTCCCTCTTAAATATAGCCAATGAACTGGCCTCAACTACCTTCTGTGGCAGAGAATTCCTCAGATTCACCACTCTCTGTGTGAAAAATGTTTTTCTCCTCGGTCCTAAAAGATTTCCCCCTAATCCTTAAACTGTGACCCCTTGTTCTGGACTTCCCCAACATCGGGAACAATCTTCCTGCGTCTAGCCTGTCCAACCCCTTAAGAATTTTGTACGTTTCTATAAGATGCCCCCTCAATCTTCTAAATTCTAGCGAGTACAAGCCGAGTCTATCCAGTCTTTCTTCATATGAAAGTCATGCCATCCCAGGAATCAGTCTGGTGAACCTTCTCTGTACTCCCTCTATGGCAAGAATGTCTTTCCTCAGATTAGGAGACCAAAACTGAACGCAATACTCCAGGTGTGGTCTCACCAAGACCGTGTACAACTGCAGTAGAACCTCCCTGCTCCTATACTCATCGATAAGAAAGGAGCAGCAGGAAAAAAGTAGCCCCATGAGGAATGCAACAACACAGTGCAATCAGTTATTTGACTTCAATCCAGCAGGCCCCGTGTTGAATTGAAGTAAACTTCATTATAGAGTCTATGACTATAACTTTTATATTTGATTTTTCTCAATTTTTAAGTGACTGGTATCTCTGGGTTTTGAACCCAAACTAAACTGTTTTGGAAATAGTAACAGAATGACAAATTAATAATTCACTTGTTAATCTTTTTTGAATAGTATATTTAGAAAGGTATCTTGATTACCTGGACTTTCAGAAAGCATTTGATAAGGTCCCACATAGGAGATTAGTGGGCAAAATTAGGGCACATGGTATTGGGGGTAGAGTGCTGACATGGATAGAAAATTGGTTGGCAGACAGGAAACAAAGAGTAGGGATTAACGGGTCCCTTTCAGAATGGCAGGCAGTGACTAGTGGGGTACCACAAGGCTCGGTGCTGGGGACCGCAGCTACTTACAATATACATCAATGATTTGGATGAAGGGATTCAAAGTAACATTAGCAAATTTGCAGATGACACAAAGCTGGGTGGCAGTGTGAACTGTGAGGAGGATGCTGTGAGGAGGATGCTATGAGAATGCAGGGTGACTTGGACAGGTTGGGTGAGTGGGGAGATGCATGGCAGATGCAGTTTAATGTGGATTAATGTGAGGTAATGCACTTTGGTGGCAAAAACAGGAAGGCAGATTATTATCTAAATGGTGTCAAGTTAGGAAAAGGGGAAGTACAATGGGATCTGGGTGTCCTTGTTCATCAGTCACTGAACATAGGCATGCAGGTACAGCAGGCAGTGAAGAGAGCGAATGGTGTGTTGGCCTTCATAACAAGAGGAGTTGAGTGTAGGAACAAAGCGGTCCTCCTGCAGTTGTACAGGACCCTAGTGAGACCACACCTGGAGTATTGTGTTCAGTTTTGGTCTCCAAACTTGAGGAAGGACATTTTTGCTATTGAGGGAATGCAGCGTATGTCCACCAGGTTAATTGCCGGGATGGCGGGAATGTCATATGTTGATAGGATGGAGCGGCTGGGCTTGTATACTCTGGAATTTAGAAGGATGAGAGGGCATCTTATTGAAACATAAGATTATTTAGGGTTTGGACATGCTCGGGGCAGGAAACATGTTCTCGATGTTGGGGGAGTCCAGAACCAGGGGCCATAGTTTAAGAATAAGGGGTAAGCCATTTAGAACGGAGACGAGGAAACACTTTTTCTCACAGAGAGTTGTCAGTGTGGAATTCTCTGCCTCAGAGGGCGGTGGAGACCTGTTCTCTAGATGCTTCCATAGAAACATAGAAAATGGGTGCTGGAGTAGGCCGTTCGGCCCTTCGAGCCTGCACCGCCATTCAATATGATCATGGCTTTCAAGAAAGAATTAGATTTAGCTCTTAAAGATGGCGGAGTCAGGGGATATGGGGAGAAGGCAGGAACGGGGATGATCAGCCATGATCACATTGAATGGCGGTGCTGGCTCGAAGGGCCGAATGGCCTCCTCCTGTACCTATTGTCTACTGGTTCAATCTGAAGAAGGGTTTTGGCCCCAAACGTTGCCTATTTCCTTCGCTCCATAGATGCTGCTGCACCCGCTGAGTTTCTCCAGCATCTGCAGTTCCTTCTTTAACACCTATTGTCTACTGCTTGAACGTGGGGAAGGGAAGGGCAGGGGGTGAGAGGGGAAGTGCAGGAGAGCGGCGGAGAGGAGGGGTGAAGGGGGTAGGAGAGTCGGGAGAGAAGGGATGAAGGAAGGGGGTAGTGAGGGTGAGGAGAGGAGGTGGTGAGGGGGAGGGGGGGAAGCAGGGGAGAGGGAGAAGGGAGGAGGAGAGCCAGAGGAGGGGAGAGGAGGGGTGAGATGGAGAAGGGAGAGGGGGGGAGGCAACATAGAAACATAGAAAATAGGTGCAGGTGTAGGCCAATCGGCCCTTCGAGCCGAGTCTATCCAGTCTTTCTTCATATGAAAGTCCTGACATCCCAGGAATCAGTCTGGTGAACATTCTCTGTACTCCCTCTATGGCAAGAATGTCTTTCCTCAGATTAGGAGACCAAAACTGTACGCAATACTCCAGGTGTGGTCTCACCAAGACCCTGTACAACTGCAGTAGAACCTCCCTGCTCCTATACTCATATCCTTTTGCTATGAATGCTAACATACCATTCGCTTGCTTCACTGCCTGCTGCACCTGCATGCCTACTTTTAATGACTGGTGTACCATGGTGTACCTGGGATGTCATGACTTTCATATGAAGAAAGACTGGAGAGACTCGGCTTGTACTCGCTAGAATTTAGAAGATTGAGGGGGGATCTTATAGAAACTTACAAAATTCTTAAGGGGTTGGACAGGCTAGATGCAGGGAGATTGTTCCCGATGTTGGGGAAGTCCAGAACAAGGGGTCACACAGTTTAAGAATAAGGGGGAAGCCTTTTAGGACCGAGATGAGAAAAACATTTTTTTTCACAGAGAGTGGTGAATCTGTGGAATTCTCTGCCACAGAAGGTAGTTGAGGCCAGTTCATTGGCGTATATTTAAGTGGGAGTTAGATGTGGCCCTTGTGGCTAAAGGTATCAGGGGGTATGGAGAGAAGGGAGGTACGGGATACTGAGTTGGATGATCAGCCATAATCGTATGGATGGCGGTGCAGGCTCGAAGGACCTATTTTCTAGGCCACACACTCATCTCCCCACTACCTTCAGGTAGAAGGTACAGGAGCCTGAGACTGCAACGACCAGGTACAGGAATAGCTACTTCCCCACAGCCATCAGGCTATTAAACGTGGCTCGGACAAAACTCTGAACTTTAATAGCCCATTATCTGTTATTTGCACTTTATCAGTGTATTTATTCACGTGTGTATATATTTATAGAATGGTATATGGACACACTGATCTGTTTTGTAGTCAATGCCTACTATGTTCTGTTGTGCTGAAGCAAAGCAAGTATTTCATTGTCCTGTCTGGGACACATGACAATAAACTCACTTGAACTTGAACTTATTGTTTGTGTGCGACAGTGTGAGTGTGTGAGTCCATGTATGAGTGTGTTAGCACGATAGTGTGAATGTGTGTGATTACAAGGTTAATTCCAGGGATGGCGGGACTGTCATATGCTGAGAGAATGGAGCAGCTGGGCTTGTACACTCTGGAGTTTAGAAGGATGAGAGGAAGATCTCATTGAAATATAAGATTGTTAAGGGTTTGGACACACTAGAGGCAGGAAACATGTTCCCGATGTTGGGGGAGTCCAGAACCAGGGGCACACACAGAGTTTAAGAATAAGGAGTCAGCCATTTAGAACGGAGACGAGGAAACACATTTTCTCACAGAGAGTGGTGAGTCTGTGGAATTCTCCGCCTCAGAGGGCGGTGGAGGCAGGTTCTCTGGATGCTTTAAAGAGAGAGCTAGATAGGGCTCTTAAAAATAGCGGAGTCAGGTGATATGGGGAGAAGGCAGGAACGGGGTACTGATTGGGGATGATCAGCCATGATCACATTGAATGGCGGTGCTGGGTCGAAGGGCCGAATGGCCTACTCCTGCATCTATTGTCTGTTGTCTACTGTCTGTTGTCTATTGTCTGTTGTCTATTGTCCATTGTCTATTGTCTGTTGTCTATTGTCTGTTGTCTATTGTCTACTGTCTGTTATCTATTGTCCATTGTCTATTGTCTGTTGTCTATTGTCTGTTGTCTATTGTCTAGTCTGTTGTCTATTGTCTGCTGTCTGTTGTCTATTGTCTACTGTCTGTTGTCTAGTGTCTGTTGTCTATTGTCTACTGTCTGTTGTCTATTGTCTACTGTCTGTTGTCTATTGGCTACTGTCTGTTGTCTATTGTTTACTGTCTGTTGTCTATTGTCTACTGGCTGTCTATTGTCTACTGTCTGTTGTCTATTGTCTTCTGTCTGTTGTCTATTGTCTACTGTCTGTTGTCTAGTGTCTGTTGTCTATTGTCTACTGTCTGTTGTCTATTGTCTACTGTCTGTTGTCTATTGTCTACTGGCTGTTGTCTATTGTCTGCTGTCTGTTGTCTATTGTCTACTGTCTGTTGTCTATTGTCTACTGTCTCTTGTCTATTGTCTACTGTCTGTTGTCTATTGTCTACTGTCTGTTGTCTATTGTCTACTGTCCGTTGTCTATTGTTTATTGTCTGTTGTCTATAGTCTGTTGTCTACTGTCTGTTGTCTGTTGTCTACTGTCTGTTGTCTATTGTTTATTGTCTGTTGTCTCTTGTCTATTTTCTGTTGTCTACTGTCTGTTGTCTGTTGTTTACTGTCTGTTGTCTATTGTCTATTGTCTGTTGTCTACTGTCTATTATCTGTTGCCTGTTGTCTATTGTCTATTGTCTACACTGAAGAAGGGTTTCGGCCAGAAACATCGCCCATTTCCTTCGCTCCACAGATGCTGCCGCCTCGCCCGCTGAGCTTCTCCAGCACTTTTTGTCCACCTTCGATTTTTGCAGCATCTGCAGTTAGTTCCTTCTTGAAACACTGATGTTGCCCATGGACGTGGGGGTGACTGGCACTAGGACCCAGTGCAGTCAAACAGTGATTTGGACGAGGGAATTGAATGCAACATATCAAAGTTTGCGGGTGACACGAAGCTGGGGGGCAGTGATAGCTGTGAGGAGGATGCTAGGAGGCTGCAAGGTGACTTGGATAGGCTGGGTGAATGGGCAAATGCATGGCAGATGCAGTATAATGTGGATAAACATGAGGTTATCCACTTTGATGGCAAAAACAGGAAAGTAGACTATTATAATCTGAATGGTGGCCGATTAGGAAAAGGGGAGATGCAACGAGACATGGGTGTCATGATACACCAGTCATTGAAAGTAGGCATGCAGGTGCAGCAGGCAGTGAAGAAAGCAAATGGTATGTTAGCATTCATATCAAAAGAATTTGAGTATAGGAGCAGGGAGGTTCTACTGCAGTTGTACAGAGTCTTGGTGAGACCACACCTGGAGTGAGGTAGGGGGGGACTGGCACTAGGACCCGGCGCAGTCAAACCCAGGGAAGGGGGGGACTGGCACTAGGACCCAGCGCAGTCAAACCCAGGGGGTGGGTGGCTGCAGGCAGACAGAGAAACCAAGACAGAGACGCTGCGCCGCGGCCTCCCGCCGCCAGGGGGCGCTGCAGACGGAGGACCAGAAGGCGCCCAGACTTCTGACATCCATCGCACGCCTCGGGGGGAGGAGGAGGGGGCGAGGAGAGGACGAGGGGCCGAGCGGCTGCTGTTCCCACCTGAGCTCCCGGCGATGGCAGGACGCCTCCTCCCTTCGACCCGACACGACGCAGCAGGCCCCGACTCACGTGACCGGCCACCATGTCCCGCCCCCTCCCTCCCCCCCACTGACGGACAGCACCAGCGGACAATGGGAGCGGGTCCTGCATCCCTCACGTCACAAGCAACCAGGTCCCGCCTCCCCCCCCACGGACGGGCAGAGTATGCGTGTCTTGTTTGGGAGAGATCATCCCATGCCAAGAAACTAGACCCAGCATTGAATAACACCTGCCGCTCAATCACTGGCTGCTTGAAACCCACCAACATAAACAATCTGCACCTCCTCGCTGGCATTGCCCCTGCTGATGTGAGACGGGAAGTCGCCAGCCGAGTAGAGATGACCAAGGCCACCAGCGATGAACGCCACCTCCTCTACGGACGTGTACCCCCGGCCCAACGGCTGAAGTCCAGGAGAAGCTTTCTCAGCCATGTCCAGCCCCTAATAGCATCACGGGAAGAAACCAGACTCCAACTATGGACAAAAAGGCTTGAGGACGACCCCCCTCCTACTGACATGGGTATCCCTCCTTCTGAAGCCCTTCCTCGGGGCTCAGAAGCACCATGGGTCCAGTGGAAGAAGCTCAACCGCCTGAGAACAGGAACAGGGCGATCAAAGGATGCCATGGCCAGATGGGGCTATGAAACTGGCCAAACCACCTGTGAATGTGGAGAAGAGGACCACACAATGCAGCACTGCCTTGTCTGCCCCCCTACTACCCAAGCAGTGCAGCTCAAAGGATCTTGCAGTGTTCAATAAAAACGCAAAGGACTGTGTAAAGAATGGGAAACTGTCATATAGCCAACCAGCTTCGCATCCCCCCCACGTCACAGAGAACCAAGTCCCTCCCCGCCCCCTCCCCACTGACGGGCAGCGCCAGCGGCCAATGGGAGCGGTCCCGCATCCCCCGACATCACAAAGAACCTGGTCCCGCCCCCTTCCCCATACATTGACGGGCAGCGCCAGCGGCCAATGGGAGCGGGTCCCGCATCCCCGCACGTCACAAGCAACCAGGTCCCACCTCCCCCCCCCACGGACGGGCAGCGCCAGTGGCAGCGGGTCCCGCATCCCCCTCACGTCATAAGCAACCAGGTCCCGCCCCCCTCCTTGCATCCGATCAATCAGACCCGCGTCCCCGCCGCAGGTGACCGCCTCCTATAGGTCTAGCCATAGCCCCGCCCCACTGACGGACAGCGCCCTCCGCCAATCGGAGCCGCCCATCCCGCTCTAGCGACGGTTGCCACGGCGCGGCCGGACCCGCCCCCGCGGCTCCTACACCACGTGCCGGGGGGGGAGGGGGAGGGGAAACAATGACAGCAGCTGCAGAGGCTGCAAACCTGAGATAAAACTTCAAGGGGGGGGGGGCAGACTACATAATGCTGCAGTAACTCAGCGGGACGGGCAGCATCTCTGGAGAGAGGGAACGAATGGGCGACGATTCGAGGTCGAGACCCTTCCTCAGACTGAGGGTCGCAGGAGAGATGTAGACGGTGATGTGGAGTGAAAAGCTTCTATATAGGCAACAGACAATAGGTGCAGGAGGAGGCCATTCGACCCTTCGAGCCAGCATCGCCATTCAATGTGATCACGGCTGATCATCC
>JAXLNO010001194.1:0-19312 GCA_038087875.1 Malacoraja senta | reverse complement strand
TTTGAATACAATGTATTAGCCACTGTATTATTGGGTTATGGAAATGTCTGTCATGTGTGGAGTTAATCGATATCTGTAATTGGATTGTAAAGAGACCATCCCCATGTGGTCCGGCCCCTCGAGGTCCGGGGACCTATAAAAGTCCGCTGTCACGAGGTCCTGTGTCGATCTTCTGGGAGAGCGCTTAGGGCTGCGTACCTTCTGGAGTGTCTCTGTTTGAGTGTGGTCAAGAGGGCTTGATCAGGCAGATACGAGGATTGAACCCGTAGTGGTTAAGTACAGTAGTGGAACTGTAATTGTGTTTTGTCAAAATATAGGTTAGATGCGCAAATGCTTGACTCAGTGATTTTTGACTGAAACTAGACTGGGGGAAGCTTAGAACGAGCAATTTACAGGACCAAAATGTCAATTTTGGACCACATGTTTGCCATCGGGCTAAATGTTTGCGTTACATGATCAACCACACCTTGGGGAATACAAAGTGACCGGTGCCAGAGCAATTATCTGCTGCCTTGTGCCTATCAGAGCTTTCCCTCCCCCGCCCAATTTGGGTAATTAAGGGACTATTTGGGGAGTGTGGTAGGACCAACGCAATAGATTATGAATCTGGCGTGGGTGATTTTGTATTTCCTAGGCTGTGATTGATCATCTAAACCTGTTTTTAGCCGGTACCTTTAATATCTAGGCAAACCTAGATGGCCCATTTAGGGGGTCAGGTAGACCGAAGGCAACAGATAATTGTTCTGTCATTGGTCATTTTATATCCCCCAAGGTGTGATAGATTATTTAAACTTGGTTTCAACTGGTATCAACAATATCTAGGCCAGCCTAGTTGGATAGCAGGGTCTAGGGAGTCCATTTTTGGGGGTGTCTGGTACCTGTAGTGCAGCAGACTATTTGTCTGGCATAACCCACTTTGTACTCTATGAACTCAACTTGTTCATTTGACATTATTTTTGAGTGGTACCTTGCTCGTCTATATGCAAGCCCAGTTTCTAGGCCCTTTGTGGGGGGTCTGGCAGGCCTTTTGCAGCGGGAAAAATGTCTGCCGTTTGTGTTGTTGATATAGGCGTGGCAGTGAGCACACCATGGTAGTGGATTTAAGTGGTACCTCACTCATCTATTAAGCACCTATTTTTTGGCCCCTTGCGGGGTCCCCCAGGTCTACACGCAGCGGGTGGTACCCAGCAGACTACCAATTCCGTTCATTTCAAGTGAACCCCCCTACACACTCCCATAGTCAGACATTGGTACCTAGTTCGTCTCTCCTAATGTCACTGGGCTGAAGGTCTATAGGAAGGAACTGCAGATGCTGGTCTAAATTGAAGATAGACACAAAAAGCTGGAGTGGCTCAGCGGATCAGACAGCATCTCTGGAGAAAAGGAATAGGTGACATTTCGGGTCAAAACTCTTATTCAGAAACTGGGAATGGACAGTAATATGCAAACCACTGTTGAGGCTCTTTGATGATCAATGGAATCAGTTTACATTCTGAACATCAGATACAATTGTCTCTTTCACAGCAGAGTTAGCACAATGGATGAGAAATTGTTATCAGCCTCTCTGACTTACTCTTAGACTTAGACTGATTTTACCTCTGAATTTCATTACATTTGTGTAACCTTCACACTGAAAGACGTTTAATGGGGTCTGACGGATAGCTTTGTCTCTAAGACAGTCTTATTGCTGTAAAGAGCTCCTGATTAATGTTTGCCATATATTTTACCTTCCTTGCTCAGGAAAATTAAGGCCAGATTATGCACACACACAAAATGCTACGTGTGGCATAAATCTTTCCTATTACTTTAAGTTATTTGATGCCATTCCTTGGTCTCCAGTATCTTCATTCTTAATCAAAAACGGCCTTTAAATTTCCTTTCCAATGGCACTTATTATTTTCTCTGGAAATTGATGTTGTGGTTCAAATTCATCATTGTCCACATTTTGGAATTATACTTACCACCTTGGGAACAATAAATTAAAGTGCTAAGTACTAGGCTGGGTGGATTCGCGCTAAATCATTCATTTCAACAATGGCCACTCAGGCAGTGACCTGATGGAACAGGCCACCAGCTGTAACAGGATTCTCATCATTCTCATGTCATTGCTTTTGACGTAGAACAAAACCAGGCAATGATCCGCCAAGTAGTGAATTTAAAATTTACTCACAATATTATTCAGGTCAAAACTGATATCACTTCACAAGCTGTTGAAAATACAATTTCTGGTTGTATTATTATTGGAGAGGACACTGACGTAGATAATTACAACTGAAAGGAAACCCAAATTCCATTTAACACTGTGATACACTGGCTGAGACTCAGTGGGCAGATGGCACTCCCATTTCTGATCAGAGGATTTGAGTACAATATCGACCAATACTCTGTGCAACTCTGTTGAAGAACAGATCGTCGCAAGTGTTATTTATCAAATGAGATGTTAAGCAAAGGCTCCATCTGCCCAATCGGATGGATGCAAAAGATCCCAAGCTGCTATTTCAGAGAAGAATATGGTGGCTCACTAGCTAATTACCCTTCATTAAGAAATAGATTATCCAGATACTATCCCATTGATCTTTGCACGTTTTTTCTTTGTACAAATGGCTGCCATTTTACCTACACTTTACCACGATGACAGCATTTATACAAACTATATTTCTTTTTCCAGATCATTACTTTTTTCTTCATGTTAAATTTCTACTATATCAAGTTCCTGAATTTTCCTAATAAACCGCTGGTGAGTTTATTGTACCAAAACCATCAGCTCATTCAACACTTTTTTGGCTTGTGAAGTAATCTCTCTCTGTGGTACTATATCTAAGGCTCTAAAAATATCATATATATTACATCTAATTATATTAATTTATGACTAACGCAAAAACTAGCATATTTTCAAGGGGAAATGCGGGACTATAATTAGTGGAGAGAAACTGTAGTATTAAGTTATAATTCAAAAGACTAATTTGATTCATCACTTTCTCACTGCAAAAGCCTTTTTGTGAGGCTCCACAGTTGACATAACAGGCTGTTGCATGACCTTGCTTCTTTTGTTCTGCATGCGGAGGCTTGTAAAAGTACCCAGACATTTTTTTCCGGATGATTCATGATTCTCTCTTTCAAAATATTGGTTATGACTATCAACGTCAAGCTTTATTGTTAAATAGCCATACAATTATCCCTCCTGTTTTCCTTGTCAAAGTTTAACATTCAATGGTTATGTTGAAATTCCCCCATGACTGGTTTTAAGTTGCTATCAATATTCTATTGTGAGGCACTTGAAGGCCAGGTTTTCAGTTTGGTTTCATTATCAGTCTTTTGCATGTTGCCACTTTGGGAACAGCATCCCTATCGATCATGGAGAGAGTCAACAACTTCAAGTTCCTCAGCATATATGTCTCTGAAGATCTGTCGTGGGTCCAGCATGTTGATGCAATTGCTGTACACAGCAAGCTTATCTGTGCCTCTACTTCTTTAAATGATTGAGGAGATGCAGTATGTTTCCAAATACTCTACCAAACATCTACAGGCGCACGGTAGAGAGCAAACTAATCAGTTGCGACACGGTCTGGTTTGGTAACTCAAACGCCCAAGAATGTAGCAAGTGGAGGACATTGCCTGGACCATCACAGTCACTAACCTCTCTATCAGTAAAGGGATCTACTGCAGGCACTGTCTCAAAAAGGCAGTGAATATCATCAAAGACCAGAAAAATGTCGAAATAATGAACCAAGCAAATGCTGGTTTATAAAAAAAAGCTCAAAGTGCTGGAGTGATTCAACGGGTCAGGCAGCACACTGGAGAACATGGATAGGCGACGTTAAAGGTTGGGACCCTTCTTTAGACTGATTGTGGTGGAGGGAGAGGAAAGCTGGAAGAGAGGAGCAGCAAGGAAAAGCCTGGCAATTGATAGGTGGATACAGATGAAGGTATTTTTTAATAGGCAGAGATGATTGGACAAGGGTCGGAGATGAAAAGACAAAAGATGTGAGATAAGGATTGACATGTGGTGAATTGTGAAGCGAGAAGAAGGAATGTAGGTGGAAGAAGAGGCCGGAAAATAGGTGTGAATCTAGGTGGGACAGTGGGGGAAAAAGAAATGGAAAGGGAAGAATTTAGTTAGTTACCTAAAATTGTAGAATTCAATATTCATGCTGTTGGGGTGTATGCTACCCAAGCAGAACATGAAGTGCTGTTCCTCCAGTTTGTGTGTGGGTCCAGGTAGATCAAGATAACTGTGAGATTGGGTGGGTTGGGAGTCAGAGAGGTGACTTTCTTTGACAGTACAGACTGTTGACTGATATTTGTAGGAAGGAACTGTCCAAATAACTGTGAGAGTAATTGGGTTTGCAGTAGATTTAGAATTAGAATTAGAATGCCTTTATTGTCATTCAAGCAAACAAAGGTTTGAACGAAATTTCGTTCCGTGCAGTCATAACAGCAAAAAAACAAAACACACAATTCACACAGTTCCACACAAACATCTATCACAGTGAATCTCCAAACACCTCCTCACTGTGATGGAAGGAAAAAGTCTTATCTCTTCCCTGTTCTTCTCCCGCAGTCAGGCAAACTGCTGCGTCGAGGCGATCGAAGCTCGATGTTAAAGCCCCCGGCGGGCGATGGTAAGTCCCGCGTCCAATTAACCCGCGCCGGGCGATGTAATGCCCTGTGACGGGCCGATTCAAACCCCACAATTCGGGGTGGGTGAAGTTGCAGTTGCGGGAGCTCCCGAAAATTGATCTCCTACCAGGGACGTGCAAGCTCCCGATTTTACCGTCCACAGGGCCTGCGGCCGAAGCCTCCGAAGCTCCGGAGTCGGGTCGCAGCCGCAGTGCCACCACAGCCTCCAAAGTCAGCCAGCTCCGTGAATGGTAAGTCCGCAGGCTCTACGACTGGAGCGCTCAGGTTGGAGGCCGCCAGCTCCACAATGTTAGGCCCCAGCGAAACGGAGACATGACAAGGAAAAGGTCGTGTCCCCGTTCAAGGAAGAGATTAAAAAGTTTCCCCCACCCCCCCCCCTCCACCCACCCACATATACACAACTAAAAATAAACCAAAAACATACTCCTAACAAGACAAAAAAAAAGAAAATAGACAGACGGACTGCAGGCGAGCTGCAGCCACAAAGCGCTGCCCCCGGATGGGATGACGGAACCGAAGTAAATATCAACCGAAGGTGGCATCTCTGGACAATAGACAATAGATGATAGTGATGTTTTGGGTTGAGTTCCTTCTTCAGTCTGAAGAAGGGTCTCAACCCAAAAAGTCACCCATTCCCTCTCTCCAGAGATGCTATCTGTCCCGCTGAGTTACTCCACAATTTTGGGTCTAATGTCAGTTGATATTCACTGCAAACCCAATTACCCACCCTGCCTCTTGCAAAGATGATATCCCATACTCTCAATTTCTCCATCTCCACCGCATCAGCTCCCAAGATGGGTTTTTCCATTCTAGGACATCAGAGTCCTCTTTCTTTAGTAAATGTAGGTTTCCCCCTTGCAGTTATAGATGGATCCCTCACCTACGTCCCCTATCGCAGATGGAATAAGGATAGAGTTCCCCTGGTCCTCACTGGTAACCCCACCAGCCTCCACATCCAACATATCATTCTCCATCATTTCCGGTACCTCCAATGTGGTTCCATCGCCGGTTCCGTCATCCCATCCCCACCTTTTTGTGCCTTCTGCAGTGATCGCTCACTCCACAACTCATTGGTTCACTCATCCATTCCCATCCAAACAATTCCCTCCCCAGTTACCTTCCCCTGCAACAGTAGGAGATGTAACACTTGCCCCTATACCTCCTCTCTCTAGAGTCAGTTATTAAAGATGGGATAGCAGCACATTTGGAAAGTGGTGAAATCATTGGACAAAGTCAGCATGGATTTACGAAAGGTAAATCGTGTCTGACGAATCTTATAGAATTTTTCGAGGATGTAACTAGTAGAGTGGATAGGGGAGAACCAGTGGATGTGTTGTATCTGGACTTTCAGAAGGCTTTCGACAAGGTACCACATAAGAGATTAGGATACAAACTTAAATCACACGGTATTGGGGGTTCAGTATTGATGTGGATAGAGAACTGGCTGGCAAACAGGAAGCAAAGAGTAGGAGTAAACGGGTCCTTTTCACAATGGCAGGCAGTGACTAGTGGGGTACCGCAAGGGTCAGTGCTGGGACCCCAGCTATTTACAATTTATATTAATGATCTGGACGAGGGAATTGAAAGCAACATCTCCAAGTTTGCGGATGACACTAAGCTGGGGGGCAGTGTTTGCTGTGAGGAGGATGCTAGGAGACTGCAAGGTGACTTGGATAGGCTGGGTGAGTGGGCAAATGTTTGGCAGATGCAGTATAATGTGGATAAATGTGAGGTTATCCACTTTGGTGGCAAAAACGGGAAGGCAGACTATTATCTAAATGGTGGCCGATTAGGAAATGGCGAGATGCAGCGAGACCTGGGTGTCATGGTACACCAGTCATTGAAAGTAGGCATGCAGGTGCAGCAGGCAGTGAAGAAAGCGAATGGTATGTTGGCCTTCATAGCAAGAGGATTTGAGTATAGGAGCAGGGAGGTTCTACTGCAGTTGTACAGGGTCTTGGTGAGACCACACCTGGAGTATTGCGTACAGTTTTTGTCTCCATATCTGAGGAAGGGCATTATAGCCATAGAGGGAGTGCAGAGAAGGTTCACCAGACTGATTCCTGGGATGTCAGGACTTTCATATGAAGAAAGACTGGATAGACTTGGCTTATACTCGCTAGAATTTAGGAGATTGAGAGGGGATCTTATAGAAACGTACAAAATTCTTATGGGGTTGGACAGGCTAGATGCAGGAAGATTGTTCCCGATGTTGGGGAAGTCCAGGACAAGGGGTCACAGCTTAAGGATAAGGGGGAAATCCTTTAAGACCGAGATGAGGAAAAACGTTTTCACACAGAGAGTGGTGAATCTCTGGAACTCTCTGCCACAGAGGGTAGTTGAGGCCAGTTCATTGGCTATATTTAAGAGGGAGTTAGATGTGGCCCTTGTGGCTAAAGGGATCAGGGGGTATGGAGAGAAGGCAGGTACGGGATACTGAGTTGAATGATCAGCCATGATCATATTGAATGGCGGTGCAGGCTCGAAGGGCCGAATGGCCTACTCCTGCAACTATTTTCTATGTATCTATGTATCTCTCACATAAGGTTCTCATGTTTTCATCAATTATAGGAGCAGAATTATGCCATTTGGCCCATTGAGTTTACTCTGTCATTCAATCATGGCTGATCTATATTTCCCTCTCAACCCCATTCTCCTGCCCTCTTCCTATAACCCTTGAGATGAAGGATCTGCCAATCTCCACCTTAAAAATGCCCAATGACTTGGCCTCCACAGTTGTCTGTGGCAATACATTTCATAAATTCACCACCCTCTGAATAAAGAAATTCCTCCTCATCTCCTTTCTAAAGGTATTTCCTTTTATTCTGAGGCTGAACGCTCTGGTCCCAGACTCTCCCACTTGTGGAAACCTCCTCTCCACATCCACTCTATCTACTTTTGGCTATTCTGTACATTTCAATGTGGTGGCCCCTCATCCTTGTAAACTCCAGTGAGTACAGGCCCAGCGTTCATTATACATTAACCCAATGATCCCCGGGATCATTCTCGTAAAGCTCCTTTGGACCTTTTCAAATGCCAGCACATTCTTCCTCGGATAAGGGGATCAAAACTGCTCTCAATACTTAAAATCCCATCTGATCAGTGCCTTATAAATCCTCAGCATTACATCCCTGTTTTTATATTCTAGTTTTCTCAAAATAAATGCTAACATTGCATTTGCCTTCCTTACTACCATTTCAACTTACAAATTAACCTAAGATAGACACAAAATGCTGGAGTAACTCAGCAGGACAGGCAGCATCTCTGGAGAGAAGGAATAGGTGATGTTTCAGATCGAGACCCGCTACATCATTCATTTCTTTCTCCAGAGATGCTGCCTGTCCTGCTGTGTTACTCCAGCATTTTTGGTCTATCTTTGTTTTAAACCAGCATCTGCACTTCTATCCTACACATTTTGTTTACAAATTAACCTTTCAGGAATCTTGCACCAGCACTCCCAAGTTCCTTTGCACCTCCAATTTATGAATCCTCTCCCCAGTTAGAAAATAGTCTATGCCTTTATTCCTACTACCAAAATGCATGTTGGTAGTAGTTGGCGGCGCGACTCACGTTGCAGTGGCCTCTGCAGTCCGTCTGTCTTTTTTATTTATTTTTGTTTCGTTTTGAGTTTTGTATAGTGTATAGTGTTGTTTTTTTTAACTGGGTATGTGTGGGGGGGCGGGGGGCGGAGGTGGGGAAACTTTTAAAATCTTTTCCCTGCACGGGAGACCCGACCTTTCTCTGTTGGGTCTCCGTTGTCGTTGGGGCCTAGCACCGTGGAGCGGCCTCCAATCGGAACGACCTGGGGCTCCAGACGCGGAGCCTGCGGACTACTCACCATCGTGGAGCTGGCCGAGTTCGGAGCGTGGAGAGCTGCGGTGACACGCGGCTGTGACCCGACCCCAGAGATTCGGAGGCTTCAGCCGCAGGTCTGGTGGATGGTAACATCGGGAGCTCGCGGGTCCATGGTGGGAGACCGCTTTTCGGAGCTCCCGCAACGGCAGCTACTCCCGCCCGAGTTGCGGGGTTGGGGATGACCTGGAGCGGGGTCTGGCATCGTCCGGCGCGGCATTGGTGGCCGTGGGACTTGCTGGCGCTATCGGGGGCTACAACATCAAGACCCGGAGCGTGGCCTTGCATCGCCTGGCACGGCTTTAATGGCCGCGGGACATATCTACAATCGCCCGCCGGGGGCTTTGACTTTGACATCGGGAGGAGAATGTGGAGTGCAGGGGAGAGATAAGACTTTGCCTTCCATCACAGTGAGGACGAGATTCACTGTGATGGAGGTTTGTGTAAATTGTGTTGTGTCTTGGTTCTTTTTACTTATTTGTATGACTGCAGAAACAGAATTTCGTTTGAACTTAGGTTCAAATGACAACAAATAAATATCTATCTATCTATCTATCTATGACTCCACACTTTGCTATTTTTATTTATTTTATTTATCATTACACTTATGGGCGCCTTTCAAAGACTCTCAAGGACGCCTTGCAGATAAGCAGATTACAAAACATATAAGCAGAATTAAAAAAATAAAAACAATAGTAGAGACATCAACAACATCACAATACACAAATTAAGGACAGAATTCATTCCAAAGGCACAAATAAGAAAATCAGAAACACAATTTGAGGCGAGAGCTAAACCGCGCCAGCGTCCACTCTCCCCTCCGACCGCCATCTTGAACACAGACTAACAAAGACACAGCACACAAAAATCATTCCCCCACAATGATTACCACTGTGGGGGAAGGCACAATGTCCAATCCCCAACCCCAGTTCACCCAAAGTCAGGCCTAATGAGGCCTCCGTTATTGCCTCTACAGAGGCCCGATGTTCCTGGCCGTTTTCACCGGGTGTTGTTGCCCCGGCGTCGGGAGAGTCCTCTCAGCGGCTGGGCCACCTGGAACGGCCGCATTCCTCACCGGAGGCCGCAGCTACCGAAGCCGACAAGGCCGCGCCGGTTTGGAGCTCCAAGGCTCCCGATGTTAAAGTCGGTGTCGCCCGATCCTCTCCGCAGTCCCGCAGCACGGAAGTGTTGACCTTGGCGGTCACAGCCTACCGGAGCTCCGACGCGACGATCCAGGCAAGGCATCGCCCGTTACGCTCCGCGGCAACGCTCCGGCGCTGTGCTGCCACCAAACCGAGGTGCAGGGCGGTTCCCGCCAGGAAACGGCGCTCCAGGCCCGCTGGTAGGCCACGAGGACGGATCAACGGGGCAGCCCGGAGAAAAGTTGCCTCACCGACCAGGTAGGGACCTAGAAATTTTGTTGCCCCCTTCACCAGACATTAAAAAGTAGAATGTCTCCTACAAGCAAAACGGAGACTCACTAAAACCGTTAAAAAAGGTAAATTAAACAGACGGCTGCTGGTTAGCAGCCGTTCCACAAGATGGCTCCTCCTCCTCCTGCTATATCGGTTTCTATCTGCCACTTCTTTGATCACTCTTCCGTCCTGTTCAAGTCCTTCTGCAGAGTCCCTGCTCTCTCTACACTACCTGCTCCTCCACCTATTTTTGTATTATCCCAAAAACTTGGCCACAAAGCCTTCAATCCCCCTCATCCAAAGCATTAGTATACAACATGAAGAATAGCGGCCCCAGCACCAAGCCCTATGGAACACCACTAGTCCATTGGCAGCCAACCAGGAAAAAACCCTTTATTCCCAATCTTTGTCTTCTGCCATCCCGCTAATCTATCCATGCTAGTATCTTCCCTCTAATACCATGGGCTCTCATCTTCTTCAGCAGCCTCACATGCAGCACCTTATCAAAGGCTTTCTTAAAATCCAGGTACACCCATCCAGCGACCTCAGCTATCCTTCCAAGTGAGACACTTGTTCATGTGCACCTTCTCTAACATCATCTACAACATCTGGTGTTCCCGATGTGGCCTTGGTTACATCGGTGAGACCAAGCGTAGATTCGATGTCTGTTTAGCTGACTACTTTGTCTTTGTTCGCCATGGCCTACTCGATCTCCCAGTTGCTAACCATTTTAACTATTCTTCCCATTCCCATAATGGCCATTCTGTCCTAACATAGAAAATATAGAAAATAGGTGCAGGAGGAGGCCATTCGGCTCTTCGAGCCAGCACCGCCATTCATTGTGATCATGGCTGATCGTCCCCTATCAATAACCCGTGCCTGCCTTCTCCACATATCCCTTGACTCCACTAGCCCCTAGAGCTCTATCTAACTCTCTCTTAAATCCATCCAGTGATTTGGCCTCCACTGCCCTCTGTGGCAGGGAATTCCATAAATTCACAACTCTCTGGGTGAAAAAGTTTTTTCTCACCTCAGTCTTAAATGACCTCCCCTTTATTCCAAGACTGTGGCCCCTGGTTCTGGACTCGCCCAACATTGGGAACATTTTTCCTGCATCGAGCTTGTCCAGTCCTTTTATAATTTTATATGTTTCTATAAGATACCCCCTCATCCTTCTAAACTCCAGTGAATACAAGCCTAGTCTTTTCAATCTTTCCTCATATGACAGTCCCGCCATCCCAGGGATCAATCTCGTGAACCTACGCTGCACTGACTCAATCACAAGGATGTTCTTCCTCAAATTAGGGGACCAAAACTGTACACAATACTCCAGATGTGGTCTCACCAGAGCCCTATTCAACTGCAGAAGAACTTCTTTACTCCTATACTCAAATCTTGTTATGAAGGCCAACATTCCATTAGCTTTCTTCACTGCCTGCTGTACCTGCACGCCAACTTTCAGTGACCGGTGTACAAGGACACCCAGGTCTCGCTGTACCTCCCCCTTACCTAACCTAACCCCATTGAGATAATAATCTGCCCCTTTGTTTTTGCCGCCAAAGTGGATAACCTCACATTTATTTATATTATACTGCATCTGCCACGAATCTGCCCACTCACTCAACCTGTCCGGGTCTCCCTGCAACCTCCTAACATCCTCTTCACAGTTCACACTGCCACCCAGCTTTGTGTCATCTGCAAACTTGCTAGTGTTGCTCCTAATTCCATCTTCCAAATCATTAATATATATGGTAAACAGTTGCGGCCCCAACACCGAGCCTTGCGGCACTCCACTCACCACTGCCTGCCATTCTGAAAAGGACCCGTTCACTCCTACTCTTTGATTCCGGTCTGCCAACCAATTTTCTATCCATGTCAACACCCTACCCCCAATACCATGTGCTCTAATTTTAGTCACCAGTCTCCCGTGCGGGACCTTATCAAAGGCTTTCTGAAAGTCTAGATACACTACATCCACTGGCACCCCTTCATCCATTTTGTCACATCCTCAAAAAATTCCAGAAGATTAGTCAAGCATGATTTCCCTTTCATAAATCCATGGGCCTCCTCCATCGCCAGAGTGATACCACAAACAAATTGGAGGAGCAGCACCACATTTTCTACTTGTGCAGCTTATCACCCAATTATCCCCTCCATTCTTTCCACCCCTTTGTTTTTCCTCCTTTTCTCCCCTGTTCCACACCTAGACTTTACACCCAATTCTCCCCTCCTCCTCAACCTACATACCTTTCTTTAGCTTCATAATTCGCAACATCAATCCTTATCACACTCCCTTTTGTCTTTTCATCTGGTAAGTCCCGCTTTGCCCTGCTCCTTCCCTCTTCCTGCTTTTATCCCCACCCCACCCCCACCCCCAGCACAACCAATCTTAAGTAGGGCTTCAACCCGAAACGTCACCTATCTATGTTCTCTTGAGATGCTGCTTGAGTTACTCCAGCACTTTGTGTCGTTTTTCATCAAAGACCACCCTGGCCATGCTCTCCTCTCTGCTACCATTGGAATGAAAATACAGGAGCTTAAAAACCGTGACTTCCATGTTCAAGAACAACTGCTTCCCAGCAACCATTAAGTTTTTGAATAATGCACAACACTAACATGACATCAGTAACTATGACCTACTACAGACTTGGTTTTGGCTGTACTATTATGGTCTGATTACCTAGTATTACTGATTATTAAATCACTGTATAATTGGTTATTGTATATTTATTCATGTGTTTTGCATTAAGCTGCAGCCAGTATGAATTTCATTGTTCCATTACCGGTTTGTATGACAACTAAACACTTGACTCATCATATCAAACTTTTCGCATATAAATTTTATTTCTTAACTTCCAAATTCATGTGCAACCAGTAAGGCAAAAAGTAATTGAAGAAATGGAAAGCAGGGGAAGAAGGGTTTTGACCCCAAATGTCTCCCAGTCCTATCTAGAGATGCTGCCGATCCCACTGAGTTACAGTACTCCAGCATAATGTGGTTGCTGGATTGTTAGATGTCTAAAATTACTTCAAAGTAATTGAAGACATTGCTTTTGTTTAGTCATTGTTACTATGTTCCTCAGCATTGTTCATATACCCATCTATTTCCTTTGCTCCCTGTATTTTTTGAACATGCTAACATAAATATTCACATTATTGTTCATGGTCATGATGTATTTGATCCTGAGGAAGAAAAGCCAGAAGCGCTGTGCAGAACAGCAAACATCCTCCAAGGTAAATGTCACTACGATCAGGATTCCTGCACAAACATGATAAGAATTTGTTGGCTGGTTTTAATTGACCATTTCCTGCCTGCATTCTAAATTAAAATCCTTGGGGAAATTCATCAAGAGGCCTGCTTCAATTCCGCAGCAATAAAGCTGAGGTATCTGTGCACTGCACTTGACAGAATGGCCCAGGACCAATTAAGGAATGAGAATGAGGTACATTTTAGAGACACAGTGTGGAAATAGGCCCATTGGCCTGCCGACCAGCAACCAATATTTGAGTTTGTTTATATTTTTGGAAGCACTTGAATTCATAGAGTGTATTCACAGAAATTGGCCCATCTGCCCAACACATCCATGCTGTCGCTTTTGCCCATCTACCCTGATCCCATTTGACCACATTAGGTCCGCAACCTTCTGTGCCTTATTTATTTATGTGTCCATCTAAATGTCATTTAAACATAGTGATTCTACCCTGCTCTAGACTTAGACAACCTTTCTCACTGTCCCTTCTGCCATATGCATCGTACTACTGAGGATCAGGCCTGCTTTGGATTACTGGTTGACAACACGGACTAAAGGTAATTTGCATTGTAGATTGGCAATGAATTTGGGCAGCTTGCTGCAAGTTCCGTTTGCGACTTGCACTTTAAACCTCAGTGGTTGGAAAGCTTTGAGAAACAATCACCTTGAGGAAAGTGGATTTATTAAGGCAAGCAGGCACTAATTTGTTGAGGGAGAAATCATGTTTATCTCATTAGATAATATATTTTGATGCGTTAATAGAGTTAATGAGGTTAATGCATTTGATGTGGTGCACATTAACTTTCATACAGCTTTTTGATAAAGTGTTACATAACAGCCTTTTCAGCAAAGTTGAAACACTTGTTGTAAAAGGAATACCGATTGCATTAGCACAAATTTTGCCAAGTGACTGTCAACAAAGAATCATGGTGAATTTAAGTTTTTCAAACTGGAGAAAGGCGAAGAGCGATTTATACCAGTGATTACCGTAAGGGCCAGATTAAAAAATCTGTATCAATGAGCAAGACTTCGGAATGCAAACCACAATTACAACATTTGCTAATAACACAAAACTTGGAGGCATTAAGGACTGTTAAAACAAGAATGTAGTAAAGCTGAAGATGATATAAACAGGATGCTCAAATGAGCAGATTAACGAAAGTGGGTAAAATCCATACAATTCTGAACTTTCACAAGAAAAGGCAAAAAAAGCTATGCTGAAACTCAATAAAACATTGGTTTATTTCAATGGAGTATTCTGTTCAAAAGAGCTTTGACCTGCTAGGCTACAGATCTGGTGCTGGTTTACAGCAGATTGCTTCTGTTTCCACATAATATACCAAATGACTTCCTTTTGTCATACTGTTCTCTGAATCTATCAACGCTTCCCGAGACAGGCATGCATTTCCTATTTCGTATCTAAGCTGCAGCAGTAAATACTGTTTGGCTCCTACCTTGGCATTTTCAAAGAGAGATCACATTGCTGAAGTATACTGCCACTCACATTTTTCCATCACAGAATGCCTGCGTGTATCCCATGATTTCTGTGTTGATGGGTACTTGTCTCCTGGTAAGGTTTTTGTTACCAAAATTATTGTCTGCTTCCGTCAAACAATTTGTTCACAAAATGTTATTGATTCAATGGTTGTAATAGTTATAAGCAGAGGGTCCCTATGAATGTAGTTAAAGGTCATCTGGGGAAGTGAATTATGATGTGTGGCCAGGCCTAACCAGTCAATGTGGTAAGATTATTAATCTTTGCCTGCTCTGTTCAATGGTCTGAGGGCTAACGAAATTAAGGGCTATGGGGAAAAGCAGGAACGGGGTGCTGATTTTGGATGATCAGCCATTATCATGTTGAATGGTGGTGCTGGCTCGAAGTGCCGAATGGCCTACTCCTACAACCTATTTTCTATGTTTCTATGTTTCTATGGTCCCTGAGCTAATGGAGGGTGCAGGTACCTCAGCAATCTCTTACAATGTTGCACGCAGAAGCTTTTTAAGTGCTACTGTGTTATCAATCATCAGGAATCTACCATCTCGGCCTAATACTGTAACGTTCCCACTGATGAATCTGAAAATGTCATACCTTTCCCCAAGACTGACCTCTTTCCATGGATCCACATTCAGACTCTTCCGTTCTCAGCTTCATTCATTGAACAACAATGACACTTAAGTAGGACGGTGTCACGGTAGCAGAAAGATAATGGCATTGCAAGGAATTTCCATAGGACCCTACCATCTCCATAGACTTGTCAGAAATTTGTTTTCTAATTTCCCGTGTGACAAGTGTGCCCCTGTTGGTGTCCTCGGAGCAACAGCACAGCAGCTCACAGCTGAAAGGAACCTAATTTGGACTCCTCCGGTCAATGGAGCAAATTTGAATTTTATAACACTTCACACCAACTCGCAGCCGGACCTCAGTCTGCAAAGACTGGGCCTTTCTACACCCACCCCCCCTCCAATCACCACTTCACACCCAATCACACACACCCTCTGTGCTGCACAACATAACTTATCCAATATCAACAATAAAAATAGAGGAGGTGGAGAGGCTTTTCAGAGGACAAAAGAGCCGCAAATCTCCAGGACCTGACAATGTTTCCCCCTCTACTCTTAAGCTCTGTGCCAAACAGCTGGCACCGGTCTATACAGACATTTTTAACCAGTCCCTGCAAACATGTACTGTCCCTGCCTGCTTCAAAGTCTCCACTATTGTCCCTGTACCCAAAAAGGCAAGGATTAATTGTCTTAATGACTACAGGCCTGTCGCACTGACCTCTGTAGTCATGAAGACACTCGAAAGGCTTGTGCTGGCCAAGCTGAAAAATATCACAAACTCTCTGCAGTTTGCATATCGGGCCAATAGATCTGTGGATGATGCAGTCAACCTGGGCCTGCACTTCATCCTACAGCACCTAGACCGCCAGGGGACCTATGCAAGGATCCTGTTTGTTGATTTTAGCTCTGCATTCAACACCATTGTGCCAGAGCTACTACACTCCAAACATTCTGGGTTGACTGTGCCTGAACCCCTCTGCAGTGCGTCACCAACTTCCTGACAGACAGAGAGCAGCATGTGAGGTTGGGAAAACAAATCTCGGACCCGCAAACGCTCAGCAAAGGAGCACCGAAAGGCTGCGTACTCTCTCCTCTCCTCTACTCTCTCTACACCAACAACTGCACATCCACAGACTCCTCTGTCAAGCTTCTCAAGTTTGCGGATGACACAACCCTGATTGGACTGATCCAGGATGGGGAGGAATCTGCCTACAGACAGGAAGTGTCACAGCTGGCGTCCTGGTGCCATCGCAACAACCTGGAGCTCAATGCTCTTAAGACAGTGGAATTGATTGTAGGCTTTAGGAGAGCTCCCCCTCTCCTCACCTCACTCACCATCAACAACACCACAGTCACATCTGTGGAGTCTTTTAAGCTCCTGGGAACCATCACCTCCAAGGACCTTAAGTGGGGGCTACTCGACTCCACAGTCAAAAAGGCACAACAGAGGATGTACTTCCTACGGCAGCTGAGGAAGCACAATCTGCCACAGGCAATGATGGTCCAATTCTACACGGCCATCGTAGAGTCTGTCCTCACCTTCTCCCATCATGGTCTGGTTTGGCTCAGCCACCAAGCACGACACCTGGAGGCTGCAGCGAATCGTCCGATCAGCAGAGAAGGTTATTGGCTGCAACCTTCCCTCCATTGATAAACTGTACACTGCAAGGGCCAGGAAGCGAGCGGGCAAGATCATCTCTGACCCCTCTCACCCTGGCCACAAACTCTTTGAATCACTTCCCTCTGGAAGGCGACTCCGGACTGTCAAAGCTGCCACAGCCAGACATAAAACAGTTTTTATAACCATATAACCATAACAGCACGGAAACAGGCCATCTCGGCCCTTCAAGTCCGTGCCGAACATTTAAAAAAAAAATTTAATTTTTTTTTTAATTAAAAATAAATACTTCCCCCTAGTCCCATCTACCTGCACTCAGACCATAAACCCTCCATTCCTTTCCCGTCCATATACCCATCCAATCTATTTTAAAAGGATAACATCGAACCTGCCTCCACCACTTCCACTGGAAGCTCATTCCACACAGCTACCACTCTCTGAGTAAAGAAGTTCCCCCTAATGTTCCCCCTAAACTTCTGTCCCTTAATTCTCAAGTCATGTCCTCTTGTTTGAATCTTCCCTACTCTCAATGGGAAAAGCTTATCCACGTCCACTCTGTCTAACCCGCTCATAATTTTAAAGACCTCTATCAAGTCCCCTCTTAACCTTCTGCGCTCCAAAGAATAAAGACCTAACTTGTTCAACCTTTCTCTGTAACTTAGTTGCTGAAACCCAGGCAACATTCTAGTAAATCTCCTCTGTACTCTCTCTATTTTGTTGACGAGTAGTTGCTCTACTCAACAGTCAAAAATCTGTAGCCTCCCTTTGATCTGGTACTTTGTTGGTTCACATGCTTGATCAATGGTGTTTTATCATTAATGTCTTATTATTATTAATGTTTAGTGTTTTCTGAGTCATTCGTAACAGTCACTGTATGTCATGTTGTTACTTGTGGGCGGAGCACCAATGCAAATTCCTTGTATGTGAATACTTGGCCAATAAACTTACTTACTTATAATATTGGCCTTAACGTAATTTCACATATGTAAAAAAAGGTCTGGCTTAAAAATGTGATTATTCCTTGGAATGGGTCTTCTGGAGATGGAAACATGTTTTGCAACCAATTACCTTGATCTCTGGTTCCAGACAATATGGCAGCACATTAATCAAGTAACTGGACTAATACCTTATAGGCTTGAGTTCAGAACTTTCCCTGAAGAAGGGAGTTCAATGCCTACCCCAGTAACCGAGGAATTTAAAATCCATCATGAAAAAAAAAGTGAAATTATACACTTTAAATAGTAGGGGAGCTCATGGCATCAACATTAATGTATCTATCCAAATAACTGGTGCTTGTTTTAGGAAGAGGCTTCCATGTGACTGCAGAGTATTGTGAAAATGGCTATCTCTTGATTGCTCGCTCAACAGTTAGAAACATAGAAAATAGGTGCAGGAGTAGGCCATTCAGCCCTTCAAGCCAGCACTGCATTTCAATATAATCTTGGCTGAGCATCAGCCCGTTCCTGCTTTCTCCCCATATCCCTTGATACTGTTGATCATGTCATTGAATTCATAAAAGTAATTAGGGTTGGGCTGCAAATAGCCTTACTACCAATGCCTCTGTATCATGAATGATTAATAAAAATATATAGTTTTAACTACGGTCTCGTTTAAGTGGGCATCTGTGTCATTTTTTATTTATTTGTGTATGCTGGCGCATCTGTATGGCCTTTCTAGAGAGAAGCTTCACAGTACAGCTTTTTCTCTTATCAGAGAGCCCAGCATTACAGCAGCCAATTGAAGATATCATATCAGGTCTGTTAAACAGTGGATTGCACAGAGTCACTGCAGTCGTTGATGCGAGATGTTATGGGATAGGTTCACACCAGAATTTACACAAAGGGCGGTTAGAATGTGGTTCAAAGATTTTCACAATACCTTTACAGAAAAGAATGCCCATATGCTTAAAAAAAATTCAATTACTTGCAATCCGGATAGAATGGCCAACTAATCATCCAAAAAAAATGGCCATCACTAAGTCATGAGTGACTGAACAAATCATCAAATGAATGCAAAAGTCAGTATCTGCATGCTATTATGCTGATTCCAAATTTAAATGAATAAATGTTCATGGTGCATTTAAAAACTGAAATTAATATCACAAATGTTCTGGTGGAGAGGATAATGGAATAAGATCTTTGAATATTTCCTTGCAGCAGTGCAGATAGAGTACTGCAAATAAACATAAAAAATAAACTTAGATTATGAGGCCTGATTGTGCAAGACGATGTAAGTCCTAAATGCATTCAGCAATACTGCATAGTTAGCACCTCCATAGACAGTTGAATTATATGACAAAATATTACTATACATAAAAGGAGAGCACACCGATGAAAAACAATTTGGTTGAGATAATGCAATGTTCCTTTGACTGAAAGACTAAATGGTTGATGGAAAAAGTTAATTCCTCGCTGACATAATAACCATTATAACTACTCTTCTAATTCCAATATCGACTTTTCTGTTTTGGGCCT